>PVHT020000237.1:7319669-7385097 GCA_004024745.2 Catagonus wagneri | reverse complement strand
TTTTTTTTTTTTTTTTTTTTTTTTTTTGCTTTTTGTCATTTTATGGCCACACCCGTGGCATGTGGAGGTTCCCAGGCTAGGGGTCTAATCAGAGCTGTAGCCACTGGCCTGTGCCACAGCCACAGCAACACAGGATCTGAGCTGTGTCTGCAACCTACACCACAGCTCATGGCAATGCTGGATCGTTAACCCACTGAGCAAGGGCAGGGATCGAACCC
Organism: Catagonus wagneri; assembly: GCA_004024745.2. Lineage (NCBI taxonomy): Eukaryota > Metazoa > Chordata > Mammalia > Artiodactyla > Tayassuidae > Catagonus > Catagonus wagneri. Next base: position 7,384,879 of record PVHT020000237.1, on the reverse strand, counting down.
GCAACCTCATGGTTCCTAGTCGGATTCGTTAACCACTGCGCCACGATGGGAACTCCTCTGTTGTTTTTTGAGTCTCTATTTTGTTGATTTCCTCTCTGATCTTTATGATTTCCTTCCTTCTGCTGACTTTATGGTGTTTTTGTTCTTCCTTTTCTAATTCATTTAGATATTGGTTTAGGTTGTCAATTTGAGATTTTTCTTCTTTTTTGAGGAAGGCCTGTAATGCTATGAACTTCCCTCTGAGCACTGCTTTTGCGGCATCCCATAGATTTGGGGTTGTTGTGTCTTCATTTTCATTTGTCTCAACGTATTTTTTAATTTCCTTCTTGATTTCCTCATTGACCCATTCATTTTTTTGTAGCATGTTGTTTAGTCTCCATGTAGTATGTTTTTTCTCAATTCCTTTACCGTGGTTGATTTCTAGTTTCATGCCGTTGTGGTCAGAGAAGATACCTGAAATAATTTCTATACTCTTACATTTGTTGAGGTTAGATTTTTGCCCCAGTATGTGATCTATCCTTGAGAATGTTCCATGTGCACTTGAGAAGAATGTATATTCTGATTTTTTGGGATGTAATGTCCTGAAAAGGTCAGTTAGGTCTAACTTTTCTATTGTGTCACTTAGGGTCTCTGTTGCCTTTCTGATTTTCTGCCTAGAGTATCTGTCCATTGATGTGAGTGGAGTGTTAAAGTCTCCTACAATTATTGTATTGCCATCTATTTCTCCTTTTATGTCTGATAGTACTTTTTGTAGGTACTTGGGTGCTCCTATATGAGGGGCATATATTTTGACAATTGTAATATCCTTTTCTTGAATGGATCCTTTAACCATTAAGTAATGTCCTTCCCTATCTTTCTTTATGGCTTTCACCTTAAAGTCTATTTTGTCTGATAAGAGTATTGCCACTCCTGCTTTCATTTCTTGTCCGTTTTCATGAAATGTCTTTCCCCATCCCCTCACTTTCAATCTATCTGTGTCCTTTGCTCTAAGGTGAGTCTCTTGTAGGCAGCAGATTGTAGGTTTTTGCTAATTTATCCATTCTGCCACTCCGTGTCTTTTTGTTGGAGCATTCAGACCATTGACATTTAAAGTGATTGTTGATAGATATGTATTTATTGCCATTTTAGATCTTGTTTCCAGTTGAGTCCATGTTTCTATTTTCTTCTTTTCTTGTTTTGGATGGATGAGTTCCAATTATTTTATACTTGAGTTCTTTTCTTTTCAGTATTTGTGGATTAGATGTCCTATTTTGATTTATGGTTGCCCTGTTTTTTAAGTATGTTAACACCTTCTTATACATGCTTACTGTGGCCTGATAACCATATAGGCTTAAACACATCATTAAGAAAAGAAAATAAAAAAGAATAAAGATAAAAAATATTTTTTAAGTTTGAAAAAAACAGAAAAAAGAAATAGTCTACGTTTTCCTACTTTCCCTCCCCACAATGTATGAGGTTGTTGTCTCTCTTTTTTTGCAATTTAATTTATTTTAACTAATTTATTTATTTATTTTAGCATCTTCATGTTTAGATGTGTATGCTGGCTTATTTGAATGATTGCTTTCCAATTGTGGTTTCCTCCATTCTAATTCTTAATTTTTACTTTTCTTTCTTTCTTTCTTTTTATAGGAACCTTTTCAGCATTTCTTTTAGAAAGGGTTTAGTTTTGCTGTACTCTTTTAGCTTTTGTTTGTTGGGAAAAATCTTTATGTCCCCTTCTATTTTAAATGATATTCTTGCTGGGTAGAGTATCCTAGGTTGCAGAACTTTTCCTTTCAGCACTTTAAATATATCTTGCCATTCCCTTCTAGCCTGTAATGTTTCTGTAGAGAAATCAGCTGACAGACTTATGGGGGATATCTTATAATGAATGCTTTGCTTTTCTCTTGCTGCTTTTAGGATCCTCTCTTTATCTTTAAATCTTGCCATTTTTAATATAATATGCCTTGGTGTGGATCTGTTTGGGTTCAGCTTGTTTGGGGCCCTCTGTGCATCCTGTATCTTCAGGTCAGATTCCTTCAGATTTGGTAAGTTTTCAGACATAATTTCTTCAAATATGTTTTCAACACCCTTTTCTTTTTCTTCTCCTTCTGGAATTCCTATTATGGGTAAAATGGTCCTCTTTATATTATCCCATAGATCTCTTATGTTGCTTTCATGTTTTTACATTTGATTTTCTGTCTGCTGTCCTGAATGCATGATTTCCATTATTCTATCTTCCACGTCACTATTTCATTCCTCTGCATTATTCAAACTGCTCTTTATTGCCTTTAGCTGAGTTTGCATCTCTGGAAATGAGTTTTCTAGCTTTTCTTGGCTCCTCCTTATGTTTTCTAGTTCCTTTCTAAGGGAATCTGCATTGCTGTTTGCATCTTCTCTTAATTCCTGAATAATCAGCCTTAATTCTTCAAGTATTTTCATTACCTCCCTTCTGACCTCCATTTCTGTCAGACTGCAGAGGTCTGTTTCATTTTTGGCTGCTTTATATGACTTGTCCTGTTCTTTTAACTGGGAATGGTTTCTGAGCTTCTTCATCTTGTTTGTGATTTTCTTTTTCTGTGAGTTTGCGGAAGCCACACTGTAGTCTTGTAAGGCTACTTCTAGGCAGTAGAACCCCTTTGTATTTTTTTGGTGTGGTTACTATTTATTTTTGGTGTAGGATTTTGAATATTTGGTGTCTTTTTCTTTGGAGTGAGCAGGCTGTTATCTCAGTGGTACTCTGAGTGTTCTCTGGGAGAATGAAGAAATGACTAAAGTCAACAGTTGCTGCCTAGTCTCTATGCTCTCAATTGCAGGAAGGTGGCGCTGTCTACTCCTAGTTGCCAGGCCCTGGGAAGTGGTCATGAGTTCTAGGCAGATCTAACAGGTTTCCAGAGCAATTGGCAGTAGCATCTGCAGGAAGTGTGATTTCCCCAGGGAGTGAGAGCCACAAAAGCTAGTGTTTGATTGCAAAGTCCTCTTTGAGGTGATTGGAACTGCAGGGAGTACCTGTCAGAGGCTGGTTCAGCATGCTGGCATTGGCTCCGCCCCTCCACTGATGCTTGCTCTTGGGTTGGTGCGGGTTCTTGGCTCCAGCGGCTGGTGCAGTGCTCCACCCCCCTGCAGAGGCTATCTCTGTGGGGCTGGTGCTGGCTCTGCACCTCTGCCAGTGCTAGCTCCATGTGGTTATGTAGGGCTCTGCCCACCAGAGATGCTAACTGCAGGCTGGCACAGGCTCTTAGCTCCATGGACTGGCACAGGGTTCCACCCCCCCACCCCCCCACTGATGCTGGTTGGTGCAGGCTCCCATCTCCACAACCTGGCATAGTGGTCTGCCCTACCATCAATGCTAATGCCATGGGCTTCAAGGCATGGGCTCCGCCCCCACCGCCGCTGCTGCTGCTGCCTCCACTGGCTCCGCCCCACTGCTGCTGCTGTCTCTGTGGCATGGGCTCCACTGCCGCACCCTCGGCACTAGTTCAAGGTGCTTCCTATGGTGGTCAGCCCCTCCTCCTCTCCTTCTCCCTGACTTGCCTCCTTCTCCTTGGCTTGCCTCCTCTTTGGGACCAGACTTCCCTGGTTTCCTCTGTCCTGGCTTTACACTCTATAGTCCATAGAGTATTAAGGTCCCCCCCAGGCACTGTTCCCTAGCCTATCTCTGCAACCACCACTGACCTCAGCCCCCTCCCAGGAAGTAACCTCAGGAGCCTATGTCTCAGCTCCCAGGCACCTCCCATCACCTCAGGCTGTGGTGTCTGTGCCAATATTCAGGTCATCTGAGTGAGTCTCTAACTGCAATTTTCCAGTCTCAATCCAGCTGCTGCATTTTTCTCAGGCTTTGAGGTCCTTCTAGCTCCGTTGATCATCAGTTAGGTGGCTTCCCAGGGTGTGGGTTCCTTTTCTTTTTCACAGCTCCCTCCCTAGAGTGCTGGATGTCATCCTGATTACTTTTCTCTCTCTCTCTCTCTTTTTTTTTCTGTTGTTCTACTCATTTATTTGAAGAATTTCTAGCAGATTTTGGAGGTTTAGATTAATCAGCATTCAGATGATGTTTTGTCCAAGTTGTTTTATATTTAGATGTGTTTTTTGATGTACTTGTGGGAGAGGGTGAGTGTGACCTCTTACTCCTCCGCCATCTTGCTGCTGTCTCCAATGAAAAAATTTTAAATTGAATAAATCCCATAAAAATACCGTAAGGCAAATAGCATAAATATATAGAAGTATATAGATGAAAGGTGGAATATATGGAGGAAGACAACAGTTTATGCACATATTTTGATACTCCAAAGTAGGAAATGAAGCCAAAGAAACAGAAAAGAAATCAAATGCTATATTCCAGATGTTCTGCCCTGAAATGAAAGGGAGATATGAAACTTCCTATTGAAATGATACAATGTGTTCTAATTGAACAAAGAATTATCAATGTGAAATTATTTATTAAAATTAACATTACTGTATCTTCATTCTAGAGCCTGAGCGTTGAAAAATTGCACCATTTATAAGGGCTTCATAGAAAAGTTAATGGTCAAAGGAAAACTGAGGAGAGCTGAGTCAGGACCAGGCCTTCAGGGAAACCCATAAAGAAATGCTGGGGCTAAGTTTAGAACAAAGCAAATCTGGCAGCCAGATATACCTTGCCCACTAACTTGTGCCTGTGTTTGCCGTCCTTGAGTTTAGATACAGACTTCATAAGTCACCGTGCCTGGTCTCTGTATTCTGTGAGGAATTATAGAATGAATTGAATGTATATGCTCTGGATGAAATAATAAGAGGGGGAGAAATGAGCTCTCACGTATAGCAAGGTAGTGACACTGGAATTTGGGACACATATGGGTGATCCCTGGCTCAGAGTCTGGGACTAAATAGCTGCCAATGCAGAGTTCTAAGGATGGAACAGCATGCTTTGAACCAATGATTCTATGGAAGGTGGTGCAAGAGTAAGTCAGCTATAGTTTTGCTATTAATTAGATTGTATTTGATCAAGATTGTGAGATGAAATTATAAAGTTACTTGCAATTGCAAGTTGAAATTCTATCCAATTTGATTTGTGTTGAGATGAAAGTTAATAATATATATTTTAAACTAAAGATTTCATGCACATGTGACTATGTGTAAATACATATACACAAATATTCATATATTGAAATGTTAATCCCTGTGCCACAGAATGTGACTGTATTTAGAGGTAAGATTTTTTTATGGAAGTAATGAAGTTACACACTCCTGGGCATCTATACAGGGGAAACCATGACTCAAAAAGACACATGTACTCCAGTGTTCATTGCAGCACTCTATGCAATAGCCAGGTCATGGAAACAACCTACATGCCCATCGACAGAGGAGTGGATAGGGAAGATATGGTACATATACACAATGGAATATTACTCAGCCATTAAAAGGAACGAAATAACAACATTTATAGCAACATGGATGGACCTAGAAATTATCATGCGAAGTGAAACCAGTCAGACAATTAGACAGCAACACCCAATGCTACCGCTTACATGTGGAAACTGAAAAGACACAATGAACTTCTTTGCAGAACAGACAGTGACTCACAAACTTTGGAAAACCTTGGTTTTTCAAACAAGACAATCTGGGGGGTGGGGGATGCACTGAGGGTTTGGGACACAAAATCTGTCAAATTGACTTGTGATGATTTTTGTACACCTATAATTGTAATAAAATTCATTCAGGAAAAAAAAGAATCCAAAAAATAAAGGAAGTAATGAAGTTAATTTGAGACCATAGGGTGGGTCTTAATCTAATGGGACTGGTATATTTATAACCAAATGACATTACAACACAGACACACAGAGAGACAAGAACAAGTAAAGACACACAGGAGAGACTGCCATTTACAAGCCAAGGAAGACCCCCTCAGAAGAAATCAACCCTGGCTTCACAATGATCTCAGTCTTCTAGATTCTAATAGAGTAAGAAATAAATTTCAGTTGTTTAAGCCACTAGTTTGCGGTACATTGTTGTTGTGGCAGCACTAGCATTCTAATACAATCAATATCAGCATATATGTATGTATAGGTACATATGTGTGTTCTTGTATGTGTGTGTACCTGACAGTGACTTAAGAAGCAAATGGATGAAATATATATTTACATGTATAGAGGTACGATTTTGATCTTTATATAAAAATATCTAAAAAGAACAGAAATATACTAATGAACTTTGATATTATTAAAGTTTAATCATCTTATCATAACTTCCTGATATAGAGAAAGTGAACATTCTTCATTTGGGTCAAATTAATGGTTCATGTGAAAATACACTTTATTTTTTTTTTTTGCTGTGTGTGTGTGTGTTGTGTGTTTGTGTGTGTGTTTTGTGAATGTTTTCTGTGTTGTGTGTTTTGTGTGTGTTTTCTGTGTCTATGTTGGGTTTATGGCATTTTTTGTGTGTGTTGTGTGTGTGTTGTCTGTGTTTGTTGTATTTTTTGTGTGTCTGCTTGTGTTTGTTGTGGGGTTGTGTGTGTGTTGTTTGTATAGTGTGTGTTGTATGTGTGTGTGTTGTGTTGTTTTGTGTGTGTTGTGTGTGTTTTCTGTGTTTTGTGTGTGTGTGGTCTTTGTGTGTGTTGTGTTTTGTGTGTTTTGCTGTGTGTTCTGTGTGTGTGTTGTTTGTGTTATGTTGCTGTTTTGTGTTGGTTGTGTGTCGGTGTTCTGTGTGTGTAGAACGTTTGTGTGTGTTGTGAAAATACACTTTACTGACACTCATTTTTCCCACTCTTTTTATTGCCTCTTTGACATTTTTATTCCTTAAACTTATATGATGGGATTCAGCATGGGAATCACAATATTTTAAGGTGTAAAATATTGACACTATCATGTCATGGTACAAGGCATAGCTGGAACTTGGTCTCACTTACGTGCAACGGATGGTTCCATGGTAAACTGACACTTCAGTTAGGTGAGAGGCATACATACAAAAGACTTTTCTTCTCCCTTCAGCAGAATGAAACCATAGGAGATCAAGACAATCAGGATAGTGACTAACTCGACAGAGCCCTCAAAGTAGAAAAGGAGAAGCTGGTTTGTAAGTGTCAGACCAAAAAATAGCCAGGAGAGGAGGGATATCACAAAAGATATGTCTAATTTCATTGGATGCACAGAAGGACTGGCTAAATGTGGCCACTGCTTGTACAGAAGCATTCAAAATGCCACTGACATAGGAAGTGATGATGATTGTCACGCTGACTCTGGATGACATGCTAACTGAATACAGGAGGGGGTTGCAGATGGCTACATAGTGATCATGTTCCATTGCATCCATGAGGAAGCATTCTGTGGTCCCTATAAAGGGAAACATCTGGGTTGCACACCCAAGGAATGAAATTCCTTTATTTTTTGATAAAAAATCTACTAACATGTTTGGGATAATTACTGAGGAAAAGCTGGCATCCATGCATGATAGCACACTCAGAAAATAGTACGTTGGGTTATCCAGCCTGAAATCCCTAGTGTCAAACACAACTAGTCTTAAATGTCCCACCAGAGTAAACAGGTAGATTGCTAGAAACAGGGAGAATAAGAAGATCTGCAGTTCAAGCTTTTCTGTGAAGCCCTTCAGTACAAATGTGGTAACTTTAGTGACATTCTTCATGTTGATAACTCATAGAATAAACTTGAAGGGTATTCATAAAATTGTAATTCCTGTTGCTATAATGAACAATAAACAACACTGTGACTTAGGGACAGTGAACTATGTTCTCATTTTTATTTCTTAGAAAAGTATAATTTCCCAGCAGCAGTTCCAGAGCAGTGAACAATAAGGTGGGTCAAAAGTTAATGCCATTCACTATGGAATCAAATGGAGGATTTGGCTTTTCACTCACCCAGTTCATGTCATTTCTAAAATCCAAGTCAAATGATAAATTTACGGTTGAATTCTATTAGCTAGTTTCCTATTAAAACACAAAGAGCTTAAAAAGATTCCTCATGCAATTATCGCTTTAATATTTATCACAAAAATAGAATGCATATTAAAGTATAAAATGTGTTTACAAAAGTAAAAATTTAACATTACTTTAAATCTAGAATGTTCTAAATAATATTTATTTGACACACTAGTTATCTAGTGTGGATATCATAATGGAAATATTTTGAGCTAGTCTCTCTAAAAATTTTCCAGTTCCATTAGATTTTTCTGGGAAAAAACTAATTTTTTGAGGAGATGAACCATGATTGGACATAAAATTATATAACCCACATATAATTCAATGTGTTTTTCAAATTCTTAGCATTATATTTTCCCTTTTAAGTAAATATTTGTTTTTGTATTGTTTTCAGAAATCTAAATTCTTTTTTTTTTTGGCTTTTTGCCTTTTTCCTAGGGCCGCACTTGGCGGCATATGGAGGTTCCCAGGCTAGGGGTCTAATAGGAACTGTAGCTGCCGGCTTATGCCACAGCCACAGCAACGCAGGAGCCGAGCTGCATCTGCAATCTACACCAGGGCTCAACGCCGGATCCTTAACCCACTGAGCAAGGCCAGGGATCGAACCCGCAACCTCATGGTTCCTAGTCGGATTCATTAACCACTGCGCCATGACGGGAACTCCCAGAAATCTAAATTCTCGACAATCTATATTTTTCTTCACTCTCAAAATTCCACATTGAGAATGGCAGAACTATTTTTTTTTTAAAAAAGGACATTAGATCTTTTTCTTATGACATTTGGTTATACATGGATTGTTTATTCAATGAAATAACAGCTAGATAATTATTAACTAAAAGTTACAACTAAGCTCATAAACATCATTGATTAAAATAACAACAAAAATAATATTTGTATAAGACATAGAACTTAGAATCTAAGAGTAAAAACAGCAGGAAATGAAATTTAAAAGATAGAAAAAATATTTTCTGATAGCCCCTGGCTAATCAAATTAAGAGTCAAAGTGTTACCTGGACATGAATACAGAGTTCTATTATTTGTCCATATTATTACACTAGTTGGAGGACAGATTTTAGTCCAGTTATGTATCTTATTTTTATATACTTACCTATAGAAAATTTGAATTAAGCTTGAGTGCACCCAATCTTCTGTAAATAATACTCTGTACATCATTTAAACGTGCAATGCCAGTTAAACTCCAGTTTTGATGTATTAGCACAAGTCCGATCAATGAGAGAAAAAGCCACTGGGATTAGAAATAGTTATGGAAAGCAAAGGAAGTATGTACCAACAACCTTCTGGAAAAAAAAAAATCAGGATTATCTAGAAGAATTCTCAATATCAGGAGAAAATGCTTTGATAAGAATTACTGGAAAGGCATAGAAAGTAAGAAATATTTGGGAGTTCCCATTGTTGCTCAGCTGTAATAAACCCCACTATCATCAATGAGAATGTGGGCTCAACCCCTGTCCTCACTCAGTGGGCTAAGGATCCGGTACTGACATGAGCTCTGATGTAATTTGCAGATGCAACTCAGATCTAACCCTGCTATGGCTAGGCTGGCAGCTACACATCAGATATGACCCCTAGATAGGGAACTACCGTATGTTGTACGTGCAGCCCTAGAAAACACAGCCAAAAAAAAAAAAAAAGGAAGAAAGAAAGAAATACTCATGTGAGACATCAAAGAAAGAATTTACATTGAATCCTATGTATTATAAATAAAAATTACAACAAAAGAAATTAAAACACTGAAACCACTTATTCTAATTAACTGAATGTTTTTGAGCTGCTTTAACATAATACAATGCTTTAAATGCCACATCTCTTTCAAAAAAGATCTTAGTGCATTGTTTAGGAGATCCTCAAATATATATATATATATTTTTTTTTTTTGTTTTGTTTTTGTTTTTGTTTTTTTTGCCTTTTGTCATTTTAGGGTCGCACCCGCGGCATGTGGAAGTTCCCAGGCTAGGGGTCTAATCGGAGCTCTAGCCACTGGCCTACACCGCAGCCACAGCAACGCAGGATCCGAGCCGCGTCTGCAACCTACACTGCAGCTCACGGCAATGCCGGATCCTTAACCCACTGAGCAAGGCCAGGGATCGACCTCATGGTTCCTAGTCGGATTTGTTAACCACTGCGCCACGACGAACTCCCCGAAATCTCTTTTTTTATTTTAAAAAATGTCACGAGGAGAGATGGAATGATTACTATTATCCAAAGGGAACTTCAGAAAAAGAGTTCATGTCGATGAGGTAAAAACAGAAATGAAAGAAAAAACAAATTTGGATGAATATAATGAAATAAATCTATATTTTAATGAAATTAGAAGTCACAGGGGAAAACTTAAACTCAATACAATTATTGCCATCAGTTCAATGATATAGCCAGGTAGAGAAAAATTACAGAGTTTGGAATCTGAAAGTATTTTCTCCTCACCTGCTCCATAGTTAAAAGCCATGTGTGATACTAGGCTTTCCCTCCAAAGTTTACTCCTTTTTCAAATAGCAATAAATTTAAATGACAAAGCAGGTGCAATAGCGCACAACCAGATTAATTAAATATGTAAAACAATGAGCATTTAAAGCAATTTCCTTTAAATATGTCAAATTTTATTATAAATTTAAGATACTTGGATAATTGAATTTTTTGTCATCACACGTCTTTATTTTCTAAAAACAGCAAACATTGTGACAATACTATCACTAAATCATTAAAAAATAGTTGATCAGAGCTTAAATAATTTTTTTTTTTTGGCTTTTTAAGGCTGCACTTGTGGTATATGGAGGTTTCCAAGCTAGGGGTCAAATCAGAGCTACAGCTGCTGGCCTATGCCACAGCCACAGATATGAGCCAGTCTGTTACCTACACCACAGCTCATGGCAACGCCAGATCCTTAACTCACTGAGCGAGACCATTGATCAAACCCACAATCTCATGGTTCTTAGTCAGATTCATTTCCACTGAGCTATGATGGGAACTCCAGAGCCTTATATTAAGTATTTTTTTCTTTCATGTAATAAATTTATTTTGTGGTTTTTAATATGCTCTTAAGCATTTTTCTATGAGATTAACTCCAATTAATTCTATTTTGTATATGATTTTTCTGAATCAGAGAATAAAATAATTTTGTGAATTGTATGATCTGTTGATAAAAGAACAAACCACATAAAATAACTGCAATCCCATTTGTCATTTGCAGTGGCCTTAATTTTGCTTTTGGTCAATAGAATAATGACAAAGGACAATTTTAGACACTTAGTCAAATTTAAAATTTTCATTTCTGTTAGATAAATCAATATCAGCATGTGTTAATGCCAAAATAAAAGTTATTCTGGGCAAACCTGTCAGTATTAGAATATATTGAGAGGACTCAGAGTTATAAAGAGGAAACGGTTATGATACTTAAAGAACTTAATAAGATCAATATTTATAATTACTGTAAAGTCACTTCCAAACATATAACTTTAATAAAAAGTAGACTACGCCACATATCTTGGGCTCAATATTGAAACAAAATTTGTAAAGAAGGAGAGAAATACTAATAGCCATTCACTGAGCTATAAAAATAGACTTTTTGCACATGAAACTTTATTCCATCTTCACAGCAACACTTACAGGTAATAAGTGCCAGAGCCAAGATCCAGTCCCAGATCTCCCTCATAATTGGCCATTTTCACTTCTTCTTATTAATCCATGGATTCATTCTGGGACTTCCCTCTCACCCTACCACTCCCACAGAAATAAAACAAAACATGACCTTTGATCTATTTAGTTATTTTTAAGCCATTATGACCAGAGAAATATTACAGAATAGGTACTAATCTGAAGTGGATTCAGTTTTACATAACTAGCAAAATAAGCATAGAATAAATATTGATTATTTTTGACATATCAAAATATGAACCCCCAGACAGGTGAACAGGTCAAATGTTTACTTGCCCCCTGTTGATAAATTTCCTGATTATTGTATTTGGAACAGGTCTATCTTCTTCCCTAAGGGAAAATATAACTTACAGTCTATTGGGAGCACTCTCATTATCTCTACCAACATAAATTCAATATTGTCTACTTTGCTTTTGTTGTCTTTCAGGATATATTGCTCTTAAATTTTTAGATAGACACTGCATAAGACAAGATGATGAATGCATTTGATTCATCAGTGCAATAGTTAACAACCATTGGTATTATTCCTAGGAATTTTATAACATACTTGACTGTGATAGTTTTGGTCCAACCTCCTAAAATATTCTGAAAATGACCTGAAAATTTCTCTTACAGGTGGAAAAACAAATACAGGTTTAAGCACATTATTTTTTTTTATTTTTCCATTATAGCTGGTTTACAGATTTCTGTCAAATTTTCCATCTGCAACCACACGGTGACCCAGTTACATGTACATATATGGGTTCATCACATGTGATTAGACATAGTTCCCAGTAAGCACATTATGGATATGGTTCCTTTAGATTGTTTATATCCATTTACTTAACTGTTGAGTAAACCTACAGGGGATGCCCCAAGGGGAATATGCCCCAATTATCTTCTGGTTCAAAATGGCAACACGATAATTTCTAATAAATAACTAAATTATTCTTGAATAATATACTACATGTTGATATTTATAAAATGAACAAAGTTTTAGATAAGAATTCTCAAGGTAGGAAATGTATTCTTATACCGTACCTCTGTCACTGGGTTAGCACTAATTTTTTTGAGGACAAATGTCCTCATTCCAGCAATATAAACTGTCTTATATAGCAACATGTAAGTCTATATGGGAAAATATAATAATGTATAGCCACAGGAGTTCCTGTTGTTGCTCAGCGGGGTAAAAAACTGACCTAGTGTCCCTGCAGATGTGGGATTGATCACTGGCCTCACTCAGTGGGTTAAGGATCCAGCATTACTGTGGCTGTGGTACAGACCACAGCTGCAGCTCCAGTTCAGCCCTTAGCCTGGGAACTTCCATATGCCTCAGGTGCAACTCTAAAAAGAAACAGAACCAAACAGTGTATCTCTTACAGAATCTAGCAGATAAATTTATAGCCAATCAAACTGATTATACATTTGCTCTGTTCAAATAACAGGGTGCTGTGATTTAAATGAGTAAAGCAAACATCTTGATCTTATTGGAATATTATTATTCAAGGTCATAAGAAAAGTAAAAAGAAAAATTTTCAGGGAGCTGTGGAGAAGACATCAAAGTTTAAAGTGCTGTAGGAATTTATTAGTCATGAAATTTGTGAATCCCGAATATTCACTTACAGTTTATTCAAATTAAATTTAAAAAGTCAATGTACACACATGCAGTAAACACACACGCACACTTAGGACTAAGAGGAATTTCACATTTGTTGACAAAGGAGGACCAGTAGAATTTATATCTTTCTTCGATTTTCCATATGCTCCTAACACTTACCCAGGCTCATAGCATCACAAAGGACCTGCAAGAGATTCATATAATACGGTGTTAAAAGTCACTGAGGATTTTGTAAATAAGCAGCACATACTCCCTTTGAAAAGGATAGGGCTTTACCTAGAAGAAAGTACCTAGAGAAGAGTACCAACTGAGTGGGGTAAGGACAGTAGGAAGGAACATTTCAACAGGAGGGGCTTCTGGAAGATTCCAGACTTAGAAAGTACAGTTAAAGCAACATATAATGTCTACAGTGCAGGGTACCTGTTTGGAAAGCAAAATCTGTTTAGATACAGAAACAATATGTGGACTGTACTCTTGAATCAAACTTAACTCTGAGAGTTAAAGTAGCTATAAAATAATATTCTAAGGCCATCAAAAATAGAGAGTGATTTCTTTTTTCTTTTTTTGTCTTTTGTTGAGCCACTCCCAGGGCATATGGCAGTTCCCAAGATGTGGATCCAATCAAAGCTGTTGCTGCTGGCCTGCACCAGAGCCACAGCAATGCCAGATCCAAGCTGCATCTGTGACCTACATCACAGGTCACAGCAAAACCAGATCCTTAACTCACTGAGTGAGGCCAGGGATAGCACCCACAACCTCATTTTTGCTAATCGGATTCATTTCTGCTGTGCCACAATGGGAACTCCATGAGAGGGATTTCTTAAGCATGAAATTGTAAAAGCTACTTTGATGTATCTCCTACTTCTGGTATAACTCCTCTTATAGTCAAAATTCCCATCCTACTTAGACACTGAGGGAACAAAGGAATTACTCTTGGACTCCATATAAAGATACTTGATTTGCAAAAAGTGAAAAAAGAAAAACAAATCCCAAGTGTTACTAAAATCAGAGCATCAAATAAGGCTATAAAGCAATATAAAAGAAATACTATCTGATGTATATATTTAAAATAATATAAAACACTCAAAATAATCACCAAAAAATAGAAAGAAAATAATTCAGAAATCAAAAGTGACATATTAAAATGCAAGAATGTATAATTACTATAGAAGGCATATTTAAGGAAAAAGAAGACAGATATGGAGAAAAAAACTGATTTCAAATGAAAAATTGATTTGATATACACTGACACACCTAAAGTTATTACATTGCAATTTTCAAAACAATTAAAATGTGACTAATACAGATATAATATCAATACCAATAATTTACAACCATATCATTAATAGGTCTTTCAGAAAAATCAGAGTGATATAAAGAACATTGAAATAATAGGGGTTTATAAAGTTTATTAGAAGAGTAACAACAAAATGATTTTGATTCCTTTTAGTTTTATTGAAGAAAATATGGAGAAAAGTCCACACAAGGATATCATAAATGTCAAGAACTTCTTCAAACTGAACATATCAACAAATTAGACCAAGTCTAAGTTGAACATTAGTAGCCCGTAAGAAGCCTCCCTTATTCCGTCTTCTAGTCCCTATAACCCATGTAAGGATTAACTTTTTCTGAAGAAAAAATTAAGTAATATTTTTGGTTTGTTAAGCCAGGGTTATTGAGTTTAATATTAACACAGAAAATCTACCATTTATTGGCAATAGTTATATGAATTTTAATAAACACATACAATTGTGTAACCATAATCATGATGTAAGACATTTCTATCATCCTTAAAAAAGTTCCCTCTTAGCACTTTGTGGTTAGTTATCTCACTTTCCCCCAGTTCTTTCAAGAACAGATATATCAGATGTATTCTGCATGGCTGCAATTTCACCTTGTCCAGAATGTGAAATAAGTAGAATCACATTATACACATCATTTTACTTTTGATTTCTTTCAATTGATAGGATGCCTTTGAGATTCATCCTTGTAAGGAAGGGGTAAAAAAAAAAAAAAGTCAGTGTTTTTTCCTGTTAGTTGCTGAATGGCATTCCATCCTGAGAAGGTACCACAGTTACCTTATCCATTTAACAGTTGATGTGCATTGGGGTTATTTCTAGTTTTATACTGCAGTGAATAGAGGTGTTATAAATAATGACATACAGATCTTTGTGTAAACATGTTTTCTTTTATCTTGGGTAAATAACAGAGTGAGATTACTGTTTGGGCTGCAACAACTTTCCTTTCCTACCAGCAATGGATGAGAGCTTCAACTGTTCTCTATCATTGTGAGCACTTTGTATTATCATTTATTGTTATACTTTTAAATTTCTAGCCATCCAAATAGATGCTATGGGATCACACTGTGGTTTTAAATTCTATTTCCCTGATCACAAAAGGTGTTGAACATTATTTTTTATGGACTTAGTTACTATCTGTATATCTTTTCTGGGAAATTGTTCAAATTTATTCTCCTTTTAATTGTTTACTTTTCCTTTCATTTTCGTATTGTTGAATTTTTAGTATTTTTCATACTCTGGATTCATGTTGTTTTTCAATAGCTATTTAGCAAACATTTGGCAAAAATCTGTGGTTTGCTCATTTTCTCAACCGTGTCTTTCACAATTCAGTTTTTAAACACAATGAAACATAATTTATCATTTTACCCCTAGAGTTCATGAATTTTGTGTTTTACACAAAAGTTTGTGACTAACCCATAGTTGCAAAAATATTGTCCTATTTTTTCTCTTGAAATATTATATTAAGGTTTAAGATTCCTCCATCGGTTTTCCTTAATGACTTTCTCAAAGATCAATTGACTATATTGTGTGACTCTATTACTGAAGACTCTTTTCTGTTCCATAGACCTAGATGTCTATCTTTTCACCAACACCGCACTCTCTTCATTGTTCTAACTTTATGGCAAATCTTGAAATCAGATCATGTGCATCTTACTTTATTCTCATTTTTCAAAATTGCTAGGGCACTCTTAGTTTCTGTGTCTTTTTATAAATTGTAAATCACCATGTCAATTTTTGCAAATGCTTGTTTATTTTAATTAAGTTTGCACTGAATATGTAGATCATTTGGGATTGCATTTAATTAATAGAACCATTTTTCACAAATGGGCTCCTATCAATATTACCCTTCCTTCCTTCCTTCCTTCTTTTCTTTTCCTTCATGTAAAAATCAGAAACCACTAGTAGATCCCTATCTACTAATTTAGAATCGCTGGGTTTACAGCTGAAGTATCTATGTGTTTTCCACAATCTTCTTTTTTTTTAACTTAATGGATTTTATTTCAATTATAGGTGTACATAAATCATCACAAGTCAGTTTTATAGATTTTGTGTCCCAAACCCACAGTGCATCCCCCCACCCCCCAGATTGCCTTATTTGAAAAACCAAGGTTTCCCAAAGTCTTCACAATCTTTTTTGAAGAAACATTTTAAGTATATAGCCTAGTACTAGTCTATGAATAAGTCTAAAGTGTCCTCAGGACATGATGTACACAGCTCAAATGGCTAAATATATCTCTACCAGATCTCTAATACTCTAATGTTCTATTACATAGAATAGTCAGGAGTTCCCATCGTGGTTAAGTGGTTAATGAATCTGACTAGCACCCGTGAGGATGCAGGTTTGATCTCTTGCCTCGCTCAGTGGGTTAAAATCCAGTATTGCTGTTAGCTGTGGTGTAGGTCACAGATATGGCTCAGATCTTGTGTAGCTGTGGCTGTGGTGTAGACCATCAGCTGTAGCATTTGACCCCTAGCCTGGGAACCTCCATATGCCATGGGTGGGGCCCTAAAAAAAGCAAATTAAAAAAAAGAGAAGAGTAAAGTTACTTGTATCCTGCCCCAAAGCTGTGGTCAGTAGTTTCTATTAATTAATTAGTTCTAATTTATTATTTAGGGCTGCACCCACAGCACATGGAAGTTCCCAGGCTAGGGGTAGAATTGGAGCTGCAGCTGCTGGCATGCCACAGCCACAACAACATGGGATCTGAGCCATGTCTGAGACCTACACAACAGCTCACAGGCAATGCCAGATCCTTAACCCACTGAGCAAGGCCAGAGATTGAACCCGAATCCTCATGGATAATAGTAAGGTACTGCAACCACTGAGCCACAATGAGAACTCCCTATTTATATCTTATTTCCTCCATTAACTCTCTAATGAGTTTTAAAATGTCTTTCATACCACTTAGTAGTGTAACATCTTTAAAGTTAAATGAGTATACATATTTTTATTAAATGATTAGGAATTCTGCCATTGCTCATGATATTTTATTATTTCTTTATGTATATGTCTATAGAATATTGAAAGAAGTAAACAAATTATATTCCCAGGAAAAAGAAACTGAATTTTAGAGAATTTGAACTATCAACACAACATGTTTTTTTTTTTAGTGTTCGAGCTAGAACTATGTCCCATATCTTTATTTATTTATTTATTTATTTATTTATTTATTTATTTACTGTCTTTTTGCCTTATCTAGGGCCACGGTGCGGCATATGGAGGTTCCCAGGCTAGGGGTCTAAGAGGAGCTGTAGCTGCCGGCCTTCGCCACAGCCACAGCAACGCGGGATCCAAGCCGTGTCTGCAACCTACACCACAGCTCACGGCAACGCCAGATCCTTAAACCACTGAACAAGGCCAGGGATCGAACCCACAACCTCATGGTTCCTAGTCAGATTCATTAACCACTGAGCCACGATGGGAACTCCTATGTCCCATATCTTTAATTTTCTTTTCCAGTCCTATGCATGTTATTTTTCCACTGAAGAATAATTTTATACCAGATGCCAAAGTACATTCATGTAATCATTTTATCATGTAGTTCCTGCTTCAGAACCATTCTCTGATTTACCATGGAAAAAAATATCCTTTTGGTACTTTTTCATCCCAAGAGAGAAATAGTGTGTTTTCTCCTTGGGGAATCCTTGCAGATTTCAGGAAGAGCTTGAGAACATTGTGTAAAGCTCCAAAAGTTTAGAATCCATAGCACAGATTAATTAAATGAACAGTTCATTTCCACAGGTAAGAAGAAATGTTTTTCATCATTTGCAAAATATTTCCAAAATTACAACTTTGAATCACATATTAGATTTTGTGACTTAGTCTTTAAATCTAAGATGGAAATTTTTAGTTAACTCAGCATTGAATAAAAATTAAATGAAGACGACGTGAGAAAAGGAAAATATATATTTATGTGTGAATGGATCACTTTGCTGTACAGTGGAGAATCCACAGAACACTGTTAACCAACTATAATGGGAAAAAATAAAATGTTAAAAAAAATTAAATGAGGAAAATTCTGGTAAAGTAATAGGGAAAATAAGAAAGACAACATGTTTATGTCAATGGATTTGTAAATTAGATATTTTATTTAATTTTCTTGATGGAAGATAATTTAAGCCAGAATAAAGATAGTGAAAATAAGCAGTTAAATTTCAAATTTAGAAAAAAATATTAAATGGAGAGAAAATTAACTCTCATCCAACCACTGGGTAATATGACATTTAAGAATCAAAATTATTTCTCATGGAAGTATATAAATGAATTTTAAATTTGTTTTGCTAGTTAGGTAATTGAGCTAGAAGCCACTCCACAGGGTTTTGTTTGCTTTTGCTTTGTTTAATATAATGGTCCACTTAACCTGGTGGGTTTCTAAAAGAATGAAAATAAATGAGGATGCTGTTTTTCTTCTAGGGGATATCATTTCCAAAACAGTGAGTCTGTAATATGGTCCAATGGAAATAGCTTGAAATCTAGAGGCAAAGAAACCTGTATCTGACTACCTTTTCTTTTAGAAAATAGATCTTGACCTTCCACTGGGCCCAGTAGGAACTGAAAACTTTACTATGGCTATCAACTTACCATGTCAACTGAGCTTCTCATCACAGAGCTGGGTGTCTTCTGATCCAACAAATCGTAAATCTGGACATACACAGCAGCACCCCATCATAAATTAGAAAGGCTGTATCTGGCATTGGGACTAATGAAGTGGCTCAAATCCCCACAGTCCACACACTCTTTGTCTCTCCCAGCTTGAATCTATGGGCTTCTGGGGAGTTCCCTATAGTCATGTGACATAGGTAAAGACTCAGGCCTAATTTATTGATAATTCTCTACAACAGGAATGCACCTGCCCTTAAGGTAAATAGCTGCAACATGACAGTGCCATTCTGTGACAACCTTGAAAGACTGTAGTGTGGGAAATCCTCCCAGTGGGAAGAGCCTTGGGCAGTATAACCAGCGTTCATTTTGCTTGGAAGCAAAAATGGCCAGATGTGCAGTTATACACTGATTCAAATCCTGTGGCATATATGTGTGAGCACCAAAACAGGAAAGATCAAGAAGAGGATGGATATCACAAGAGACATGATCATTTGACTGGATGCACAGAAGGATAGGCTAAATATAGACACTGTGTATACAGAAGCATGCAAAATGCCACCAACGTAGGAGGCAAAGGTAGGTATATATAGACACACATAAGCCAGATTATTTATATATATATATATATATATATATATATATGTATGTATTATATACATATACATATATTATATACATATACACACATACACACATGCATTCATACATATATGTATATATATAAATAGGTACATGCACCCACACCCATATATATGTAAAATATATAAAGTGTATATTATGTATTAAACTGGCTTTATATGTATAATACAAATATATAAAGTATATATAGTGTATATAAATGGGTAAAAATGTGCGTATGTATATACACACACATATATTCATATTATATATGAATATAATATGTATATATAAAGTTTATGTAATGTATACAACTGGTTAAAATACATATAGTATGTGCAGTATGTATATAAAATGTATATAATATAAATACACATTATATATAGTATATGTATATATGGCATGTATATAATATATAGTTTGTGTAAAGTGTATGTAATGAATACAAAGTGTTTACATATATACACAAAATATACATATAAATGTATGTATATATAATGCATATACTGTAGATAACTGATTATATCATATATAATATATATAGTATGTATATATAAAAAGTATATAATGTAAAACTTTTCTTTAAGCTATACTTCTATTTGCCTTTCTTGGGCTTCCTGTACACTCTCAATAAATGTTATCATCTTATATATATATAATTTTGGGGGTTTTAGAATGAATCTAATAAATTTCTATGATCTGAGAGTAATAAGAAAAGATTTTGATTTAAAAACATTTTTTTTTTTTGCTTTTTAGGCCTGCACCCATGGCATATGGTGGTTCCCAGGCTAGGGGTCCAATCAGAGCTACAGCTGCCATCCTACACCACAACTATAGCAACGTGGGATCCAAGCTGCACCTATGACCTACACCACAGCTCATGGCAATGCCAGATCCTTAACCCACTGAGCAAGGCCAGGTATCAGACCTGCAGTCTGATGGTTCCTAGTCAGATTGGTTTCCACTGCACCATGATGGAATCCTTGAAAAGATTTTGATGATGGAATAAAAATACATGATGATAAGCCAAACTGAAAAAGTCAAGCCCATAAGCCTGGAGAGAGTTTAATGTGTGAGATTCCATGGAGGTTCTTCACAGAGGCTCCAGAGTGGAGAAGTAACTTTCAAGACGAGTGCTTAAGACTTACTATCAATAACATGAGGTTACAGTCATCCTTAGAATCCTGAGGATATAGCCATAGGAATAGTGAGTGAAAATCAAATTACACAGTGACTGAAAAGAGCAATATACTTAGATCAGTGAGTTTTTACTATGAATCAGTTTAATGTAGTAATAAGCATATAAATGATAAAAGTTACTTATATTTGTAAAAATTTTCATTGACAATGATAAAGGCTTTACTTGGAAATATTTTAGGACACAACACTATTAACTGAAACCAAGACATTTTCTTCTTTTGTTTCTAAGCATAAAGATATGGACATTCAACATTCTTTGTGGCTTTACTGACTGCTAAAAGTGAACTTTTCTTATGAACTAACTTCTCTTAACAATTTTTTCATAGCTTCTTTGACATCTTTATTCCTTAAACTGTAGATGATGGGATTCAGCATGGGAATCACAATGGTGTAAACTGTCGACACTATCATGTCATAGTCTGAAGCCTGGCTGGAACTTGGTCTCATATATGTGAAGAGGATGGTTCCATAATAAATTAACACTCCAGTTAAATGAGAACCACAGGTAGAGAAGACTTTTCTTCTCCCTTCAGCAGAGTGCATCCTCAGAATGGCCAGCAGAATGAAACCATAGGAGATCAGGACAATCAGGATAGTGACTAGCTCAATAGAGCCCACAAAGTAGAAGAGGAGAAGCTTATTTGTGTGAGTGTCAGAGCAGGAAATAGCCAGGAGAGGAGGGATGTCACAGAAGACATGTCTAATTTCATTGGATGCACAGAAGGATAGGCTAAATGTGGCCACTGTGTGTACAGAAGCATGCAAGATGCCACCAACATAGGATGCAATGATGAGTGTCACATAGACTTGGGGTGACATGCTAACTGAATACAGAAGGGGACTGTAGATGGCAACATACCGATCATAGGCCATTGCAGCCAAGAGAAAGCATTCTGTTGTCCCAAAAGTGACAAAGAGAAGCATCTGTGATGCACATCCAAGATAGGAAATGGCTTTATTCTCAGACAGGAAACTGACCAACATTTTTGGAGTGACAACTGAAGAATAGCAGGCATCCAGAAATGACAACATACTCAGAAAATAGTACATAGGATTGTGAAGCTGAGAATCCCCAATGACTAATATCAGCAGTCCCAAATTTCCTACCAGGGTAAAAAGATAGATTGCTAGAAAAAGTAAAAATAACAAGATTTGCACCTCAAAATCATCTGTAAAGCCCATCAGTATAAACATAGTGACTTCAGTCACATTTTTCATCTGCATCCTGTATAAATCTGAATCTGATGATAACTGTGCCATTTCATTTTTCCTTTGTAGTTTCTAAAGGCAATAGCTTGTGAAAATTGAGTCCACCCAATTACATCTTCCTGTTTATTTCTCAGTAGGGTGTGATATACTTGGTAGTCCTGGGACAGGCAGTGATGAAGATGTACCCATGTGGATGAATTTTGCTGTGGAGTAAAAGGAAGAAATTATTGAATTCAGTCATTCACTATTTACATATTTAAAATATCCTGTCAATTTAAGTGGTTTACTTTCCAGTTTATTTTTGTTAATTTCTTTACCACCTGTTTTCACATTACAAAATTTTAAAATTCACAAATATGAGTGAACCTAGGACTATTTTAATCTTGACATATTATAGTGGAAAATATGCAAAGTACTCTATTTGCTAAAAAGTGCATGAAATGCCTTTTAATGTTCACAATTGTTAAAACGGAATTAAGAATACTTACATCACAAAATTCAGATTGATTTATATAAGAACACAGTATAAAAATTAACTTTAAAATGTTTCCAGAGAACTAGAAGAGAGCATAAACTAGACTTACATTTCAACTTACTGTACAGAACCACCTTTTCCAGTAAAATCATTTTATATCATTTTTTTCTGGCAATTATCCTGTCCCATTAGTTTCCACTCTAGAGCTGTGGGGAACAGAACAGCAGGCACTATTCTGGATGTTACTTTGTTTGCAAACACTAACAATGCCATGTTTTTCTCTCATTTTTTTCCACAAAATACATATCATTAATTGTTCATTTAAACTTCTGAATATTATCATATTATTACTGCTTTCCAAATTTTATCTTAAACGCATTGAGAGATGTTTCTCACCCCATATGGTTATTAGCCCTGAAAAGTCCTTGGATGTATTTTAGAGAAAACAGTTCTGTCAAAAACAAATCACGACCATTATTTTAATATGTTAAAGTTGCTTATGGAGTTTCTAAAGCAACTGTGAAATTAATGTCACCTGAGTATATATAATAAAATTGCTTTTGAGAAGACTTTGCTAAGAGAATAAAATCAATGTATTTGCCACAAAATTGTGTTTGATTTTTTTTCCCTCCTGATGTCATCACATTCTTACTCAGTGGCATGTAAATATAGGGAAATACATGATTTTTTTAAGTTAAAGAGGAACTTACCTCTGGACTGAAATATTAGCTATTGAACACTGGATTTATCACATTTAGGGAGCAGGCATTTGTTGTTTTCAATTTTGCTTCAGTATGTCATAAGTAGAAAGTGTTTGAAAAAAGTTAAAAATTCACAAATATGAATGAACCTAGGACTACACTGGCCCACTCTACACAGGGCCAGGCTGAATTCAGGGACTTACAAATGACTTATATTCATGATGTCAAAGGTACTACATTTCTGTTATATTAAGATGTCCATACATCAAACAGGGAGTAAATAAGCTTCAAATTGCTGCTAGAGAAGAAAGGCACATTTCTTTATTTTCCCAGAGATGTTCCCATAAATCCATGTATAAGACATTGCGTTTTATTTTTTTTTGTCTTTTTGGCTTATCTAGGGCCTCACCTGCAGCATATGGAGGTTCCCAGGCTAGGGGTCTAACAGGAGCTGTAGCTGCCGGCCTTCGCCACAGCCACAGCCACGCGGGATCCGAGCCGTGTCTGTGACCTACACCCCAGCTCACAGCAATGCCGGATCCTTAACCCACTGAGCAAGGCCAGGGATCGAACCCGCCACCTCATGGTTCTTAGTCGGATTCGTTAACCGCTGTGCCACGACGGGAACTTCCTATAAGACATTTCTAATGCATAGAATGAATAGATTTATAACTGTGAGTTTATAACACACCAAAAAAAATGATCATTTGATTCTTGGAAAAATCCAGAGCCAGCCAAAATGTACCATTAAGTTCTGATTTTTGTATAAATCTATACAGCTTGCATAATACTCATAAGGACACACAGAGAAAAAATAATAATGTGTAATTAGGTTTGAATTGTTACATTAATAAAAGAGTATATAAAGCCATCAATTTTAGAATAAATGTGGATTATAAATATGAGGGCATCATAAAAATTCACTACTGCTTAAAACATTTCTATTCTCTTTTCTTCTCTCTAAAATGCCTCTCCTTTCCCACTCTCTCCCCTCCACCCATATCTCCCTCTCTTTGAAATGTATACAAAAATATTTACTACAGAGAGTTAAATAAAAAAGAGGAATTATACAGGTAGAAGCACAGAGAAAATAAACTAAAAATATGCAAGTGAATTTTTAGAAATGTACCATTAAGTATTCTACTAAGGAATCCATCACAAAATACGTATTGACTAATATGTACAGGAGAAATTTCAGTGACATTACAATGCTTAACTTGGTTTAACTGATGTGCCTGAAATTAAAGCATTGTGGAAAATTGAGAGCATTATCACAGGAGTTAAAATCCTGAAGTAAAATCTCAGATTCAGCACTTAGTGACAGTGTAAGCTTGGAAAAGTTACTTCTTCTGAGCCCAAAAATAACAAAGATTGACCAAAATCTTCAGGCATATCTTGCTCAACTACATGAATATGGTGTGATTGCAGTGGATTTTGTTTATCAGATATATTAAAATGTTTTATCAAGTTAAAATGTTAATTATTTATGAAAAATGCATATAGATGAAATACAACTTGCAAATTGTATTTCATCCTAATAAAATAAACAGCTAATTTAAAATAAAATTGTAAAAATAAATTCATTGAGCAGTTACTATGTTCCAAAGAAAAGCAAAAATATTTTTTGAAGTTATACACATATTTTTTAAATCGCACTGAATATATGAAGACACTATTTTAGAATTAGAGACCCTCATACTGAGTGAAGTAAGTCAGAAGGAGAAAAACAGATACCATATGATATCACTAATAACTGGAATCTAATATACTGCACAAATGAACCTTTATGCAGAAAAGAAATTCAAGGACTTGGAGAACAGACTTGTGGTTGTCAAAAGGGTGGCAGAGGGAGTGGGATGGTAGAGGGGTCTGGGGTTAATAGTTGTAGACTGTTGCCTCTGGGCTGGAAAAGCAAGGAGATCCTCCCGTATTTCACTGGGAACTATGTCTAACAACTTGTGATAAATCCATATATGTATGTGTAACCCTGTCACCATGCTGTGCAGCTGGGTATAATGGAAAAAAAAAATCACAAAATAAAGACACTATTTTATTGATATTAAATCTAGTAAATCCTAATAGTCTAGGCTATAAAAAACTTTAAAACGATTTTCTGTCACTTCGTTCTGCCTCTTCCCATATTAGAATGGTAAATCATCTTTTCTGAAAAGTAGATCTATCACAAATGTCCTTTGAAAGTTAAAAATGTCTTTAAAATTGCAATTTGTAAGTGGCATTCTGTGATGTGGTATACCAAAACCAAAAGGCCTCAGCAGGTGGACTTTTTAAGCTAAGAGAAGGAAAAATTTAAGAATCAGTACCAATTTTTAAATAAAATATAGACTAATAAGATATAATTACATAAAGTATGAATATATTTTTAAATAAAACATAAATTAAAAATGTGGATATGTCATTAAAATAATAACATATTTACTTAAATTCTCCTGATACTCTGGTCATCATAAATTTCTAGGAATCCTTGATGTCTCTCTTCTTGCCTCAGAGCAAGAAGAAGCGTTTAAATGTGAAGATATATTTGATTCCAAATTATGTCCCTGTTAGGACATTTGTCTGCTTCACTATGGGGAACCGAAATCATGATAGAGAAAAGTATGAGTTTTAGCTACTGCACCCAAACTCTTCTTCAAGCAGGCAGTTTTGTTAACTTCTACTTAAGGAAATTAGAACTAGCTGTGTTTATATCTTACTAATTCACTTTAACAGAATGGAAAGGCAAAAATATCAATCCTGAACTATTAACAAAACATGATCCTTCTGGAAGATTAAAATAAAATCAGAATCCCAGCTCTCATGATCAAAACATATAAAGTACAGGACATCTATAAGAACAGTATTGGAGTTCCCGTCGTGGCGCAGTGGTTAACGAATCCGACTAGGAACCATGAGGTTCTGGGTTCAATCCCTGGCCTTGCTCAGTGGGTAAACGATCTGGCATTGCCGTGAGCTGTGGTGTAGGTTGCAGACGTGGCTCACATCCTATGTTGCTGTGGCTGTGGTGTAGACCAGTGGCTACAGCTCCGATTAGACCCCTAGCCTGGGAACCTCCACATGCCGCGGGTGCGACCCTAAAATGACAAAAGGCAAAAAAAAAAAAAAAAAAAAAAAAGAATAGTATTACAGACACTAAGCTCAATAAGAAGGAAAGCTATGAATGTAGCTACTGTTAAGGTTAGGAGTTTTGTGCAGATTACCTAATATAATTTACATAGTAACCAGCAAACTAATTAGCATCCTCTTAAAGAAGAGAAAACTAAGGCCCAACTAGATATATAACTTGACAAGGGTCACACAATTCCTAAGTCCATAGGCCTTTGCTGCCTGTCTCTCTGCCAATTAAAAAAAAAAATAAAAAACAACGAATCTAGGTTTCTTTGACTTTATACTGTTTTCACTTGATGATATTAAAATTCCATTTTGACGTGCCATAGTCTGGAAATGTTATCACTTAGAAACAATATGAGATAGTATCCTTGCACATTGGAATTCTCTTTTAAACAATTAATTTTATTAGACCATGAAATTAAAAAACACACACAAGTTGCTTCTAGAACAATTAGCTAACTAGAATAGTAAATTTAAATTTTTTGTATTCCTCTATCAAAAAATTATGATTCTAAAGTGGCATATACCAAGTGGTTAATTAATAATTTTTCTCCATTTAATTTTTTTTGTCCTTTAGGGCCACACCCATGGCATATGGAGGTTCCCAAGCTAGGGGTCCATTTGGCACTTTAGCCACTGGCCTATGCCACAGCCACAGCAATGGGATCTGAGCCACCTCTGCGACCTACAACACAGCCCACAGCAACACCAGATCCTTAACCCACTGAGAGAGGCCAGGGATCGAACCTGCATCCTCATGGATGCTAGTCAGGTTTGTTAACTGCTGAGCCATGGCAGGAACTCCATTTAATAATTTTCTTATACTTAAATATAACTCCTTAGTTATAATGCTCCTATATTGATAGTTATTTTTCATCAAAGAAATTTAAGAAAATTTCTTAGTTTACAGCTCTATTGACCAAAATATAGGGAGCCCTTCTTTTTCTCTTTGCTATGTTCCCTAAAAGGCATGTGATCAATTTTTAATACAATTTTGAGCTAACTAGAATCCTCTCTCTTAATTACAAATATTAAGGCGCTCATTTTAGTTTCAAATTAAAAAGTATGGTTTCTAATATACACCCTAAGTTATCAAAAATCTTTCCTCTTACCTGTGGATATGAATTCTTCACTCAAGATACACTGTGAATATCATCCATTTATATTCTTATTCTGTTCCATCTTCTCAAGTTCTTAAAGTTACAGTGAAGTCCCAAGAGGAAATACACTAATTTTTCCTGGGACAGAAAAATTTCAAGGTGATTTTTTTTCCATGGTAAACAAGCAAATGATTCTGAATAATAGTATACCTGATGAAAATGAAGGCACTCTGGACTTTGGTTTAAAATGTCCCTCAGTGGAAAAGACTAGTGTTTTAGGACATGCTCCACACTCTGACACTAAATAGCTATACGTCATTAAGTTTATGACCTAATACTGTAAAATCAAGTTTTCTCTTCCTGGGAATATAACCTCTTTTTCTCTGATCATTCTGTAAACATGAGCATAATGAAAGTGTAACCTATGACATAATTTATAATTCTTTAATAAAGACCACTACACTTTTTGTAAACTTTAAAATGCTACATTAAGCGATATGCAAAATATATTTAAACTCACTGAGAGTTTAATAGGTGTGACAAGACACGAGTATATGAAGTATAGATAGGAAAGATGTGACAGTATACAGATTAACTATAATATTCTCTTTTTGTCCTTTTTTTTTAAGGTTGACTGCTGTAGCATATGGAAATTCTCAGGCTATGGGCAGAATCATAGGTAGAGCTGCTGGTCTACACCACAGCCATATCAACATGGGATATGAGCCTGGTCTACGAACTGCACCACAGTTCACTGATACCCGACCCCCTGAGGGAGGCCAGGGATCAAACCTGAATCCTCATGTTTACTAGTCAGATTCATTTCTGCTGTGCCACAGTGAAGACTCCTAACTGTAATATTACAATGTTAGAGAAATGGTAGAGATAAAGGTCAAATATCTTGAGTGTATAGGGTCTTGTGTTAAAGATTACACATACCAATACAGACTAGTAAAGAGCTATGTACATAAGAAATTCGTGAAAAAATTCTGGGAGATATGTGAATGCATAAGTGCCACATTATAAGATTTAAGTTAGAAAATGCAAATGTTGGTTTATTAAATCTGAATGTAAATAAAAAGAAGAAAACAGATTATACTGGCAGGCAGTCCAACTGTGAAAAAATGATCTGTTTATTAAATGCAACCCTAAATTGACCCATCTATAGATAGAGTGCTACCTCAATTAAACTTTGTTGTACAACAGAACTTGATTAAACACTGTAAATCAACTGTCCTTCAATAATATCAATAATGAAAAAAATTAAAAACCAGTCTTTTTGTAGGAACAGACATTCTGATTCTGTAATTTACATGAAAAAGCAAAAATATTGAAAAGAATAAAGTTTTATTTATTTATTTATTTATTTATTGCCAATTTGTTATTTTAGGGCCTCACCAGCGGCATGTGGAGATTCCCAGGCTAGGGGTCTAACAGGAGCTGTAGCCGCCGGCCTTCGCCACAGTCACAGCCACGCGGGATCCGAGCCGCGTCTGCAACCTGCACCACAGCTCACGGCAACGCCGGATCCTTAACCCACTGAGCAAGGCCAGGGATCGAACCCTCAACCTCATGGTTCCTAGTCGGGTTCGTTAACCACTGAGCCACGACGGGAACTCCTAAAGTTTTAATTTTTACATAATTTTATTCTCAAGACTATGATGAAAGTTAAAATAAGAAGAGTGTGAGGTATTGGTCAAAAAGACAGCAAGATCAATGGAGCAGAAGAGTCTTCAGAAGTAGATTGGAGTTCCCTTCGTGGCTCAGTGGTTAACGAATCCGACTAAGAACCATGAGTTTACGGTGTTCGATCCCTGGCCTTGCTCAGTGGGTTAAGGATCCGGCATTGCCGTGAGCTGTGGTGTAGGTCGCAGATGCGGCTTGGATCCCATGTTGCTGTGGCTGTGGCGAAAGCCGGCAGCTACAGCTCCTGTTAGACCCCTAGCCTGGGAACCTCCATATGCCACGGGTGGGCTCTACATAAAGGCAAAAAGACAAAAAAAAAAAAAGTAGATTTACCCATATGAGGTCATTTATTTTTTTTTACTAAGTTGCTAAGAAAAATCCATGGAGGATGCATAGTGTTATTTAAAAGATGTTTCAAGTGTAGAATAACTTTATGCCACACACACAAATATTGACTTCTTGTTTGCAGCAAATATAAAATTCTCTCATACTGAATATTAAACCTTAATATAAATCCTGGTACTATAACATTTCTTGAGAAAATACAGACATTTGTGTGACCATGATTTTTGTCATGAATTTTTAGATAAATCTCAAAATACATGAACCATGGGAGGAAAAGGTGATAAATTTGTATTTTATCACAGTTAAAATCTTCTCTGCAAAAAAATAAAAAATATTGTTAAAGGACTAAATAAACAAACTTCAGACTTATACAAAATATTCACTAAACAGCTACCCAAATAAGAGTATGGGAGTTCCCGGGTGGACTAGTGGTTAAGCATTTGGTGTTATTGCTGCTGTGGCATGCGTTCAATTCCTGGCCCAGGAACTTCCACATGCCTTGGGCACTGCCAAAAACAAAAACTAAAAGCAAACAACATAATAATAATAAAAAAGAATCTCTAAAGTAAAATAAAAGAAAAAAAAATGGACATAAACTTGGAGAAACATTTCATAACAGAAGCTCATGAAAAACTCATCTGATGTTAAAGAAAGAAATGCAGTTTACAACAAGGTGATTCTGGGAGTTCTGCTGAGGTATAATGGGTTCAGACTGATGTGGAGGTACAGGTTTGATCCCTGGCCTCAGCAGTGGGTTAAGGATCCTGCGTTGCTACAGCTGAGAAAATGAAGTACTTGTGAGGGTACAGAGCAGCTGAAACACCCATTCTTTGCTCGTAGGAATGTTAATGGTGCAGCCACAGCAGAAAACAATCTGACGGTGCTTTATGAAATGAAATACACCCTAACCTATGACTCAGCAATCTCACCCTGTTACTTACCCAAGAGAAATGGAAACACAGATGTACATAAAATTCCTGGCTTCCAATGTTTCTAGCAGCTAAATTGACTATATTTCCAAAACAAATTAATTTAAATGACCATCAACTATGCAATGGATAAACTATCAGCGGTTACATCCATAGAATGGAATACTACTCAGCAATTAATAGGAATGATACTATTGAGATATTCAAGTACATTGATGAATCTCACATGTTTTGTGCTAAGTCAAAGAAGGCAAATTCCAAAGGTGACAGACAACGTGATTCCTCCTACGTCACCTTGTGGACAAGGAAAAATACAGACGTGGAGAAGACTTCTGTGCTTGCTAGAACTGGGCAGTAAGTGACTGACTACAAGTAATATGCACGGGACATTTTAGAATGATGGAAATATTCTGAACTTAATTAGTTACACAGTTGTTATGTGTTTGTATTTGACATTCACATAATTGGCACCTATAAATGGTTGGATATTTATCAATTTGTATTAAAACTTGAGGACCCCAATTTTTGAAACTAGCTGTTTTAATTTTTAAATTTATTTTTATTTTTCTTAATTTTTAATTTAACTTTTCATTTAATTCAATTTTTTTAATTGAAATTTTAATTTAATTTTAGCTTCAGAATGGAGATATCTTTTGTAGGGGAATTATCGATAAGAAGAGAAACATCCTGCTGTAGTGCAGTGCTTTAATGATCTGGCTTATCTCTGTGGAGACGCGGTTTTGATCCCAGGCCTTGGAACGTCCATGTGCTGAGGGGAGTGGCCAGAGAATTTTTGAAAATTATAAGACAGGCCTGTGAGGTAATGGCAATATTCTGCTTCTTAGTCTTTGGTTTAGAGGGTAATGTTCATATTGTGAAAATTCATCAAGCTGTAAACTTAATGAAGAAAGTATTTTTTTGCCTGTATTTTATTCAAAATTAAAGAGGAAACTCTTTTTTGTTGTATATTTTATAGTAAATTCAATAAACCCATAATACTTACATGCCCTTTAATTGTTATGTTTTCTATCTGACTCTCCTATTACTGAGACAGTTAATACACATTTACTATATATCATTTTATATTGGTGTAAGTCATGTGTCTAGCATTTTTTTCTGCAGTTTCTCACAAAGTCTCAGCTATCTTTATTTCAGTTTGATTTTCTTCATTCTCTCCTTTCTATCTCCTCTTTCCTTAACTACAGTTTTAACAGTTACCACTCATCCTTGTATGTCACTAAATTCTATTTGATTTATGATTTCTTATATTATTTCTAATTAATTTCTGTGTCTTCATTTTCAAATACTACTGGTGTTTAGCCATCTCATTTTTAGTCCACTAATATATCTTATTATTTTAATAAAGCTTTATTCTTTTACATTTTCTTTAGTAATGTTTTTAAAAATTTTAATGGCACATAATTGACTTAACAAAGTTCTGTTAATTTCAGGCATACAGCAAAATAGATCAGTTATACATACCTATATCCATTCCTTTTCAGATTCTTGCCCCATATAGGTCATTACATAGTATTGTGCTATACAGTATGTCCTTGTTACCCATCTATTTTATATGTACTAGTGTGTGTACGTCAATCCCAACACTTTAATTTACCCCCCACCCCAGGTTCCCCCTTTGGTAACCATAAGTTTGGTTTCAAAATCTTTGAGTCTGTTTCTGTTTTCTAAATTCTTTTGCATCATTTTTATTAGATCCCATATATCAGTGATCTCATATGATATTTCTTTTCCTCTGTCCAGATTTAATATTATTTGCAGATATTAAACTATCATATTAGTTTACTTGCTATGTGGATTTTAGTACCTTTTGGAATATTATTTAGTTATTTTTCCTCATTTACAAGTTACAGACTATTATATTACATTAATCCTTCTATCTACCCCTCACCTCCCATATTTAAATGTGATAAGTGTGTTGAGTGTCATAAAGAGATATATACGTAGGTTAGAGATAGTTCAAGGTAGCATTACAAGTTTCATGCTCAAAGGGTCACTCACATGTCTTATAGTCTTATTATCTAACTACTTTGCTGCTCAGAATTAAGCCTAATTTATTAGCACTTCCATCTGGAGTTCCTTGAGTCCCATAACTAGTTGGATCCTACCTTCCAAAGTGGTAGTCTACACTGTAGACATTATATGTTGCTGTAACAGTACTTTCTGATAGACCTAATTCTCCTCGAAATTTCCTCCCCCTTTTTCCACTTTCCTTCCTGCTGTTTCCGCCCTGTTCACTGACACTCATCTCTCAATCTCTCTCTCCCGCACGTGGAAGCCCTGTCCTTTTGGAAGAGAGTATGTGCTGCACATTTCTGATATCTGCAGTGACTAGAGTGCCCACCGTTCTGGTCTCCTTCAGTCCCTCTGTGACCTGCTGACGGAGTCTGTTTGGGGGCGAGGCAATCAATCATCTGTGGCCTGGATCCTGGAAACACTTTTCCCATGTCCCTGCTTGATTTGATTGAGATTCCTACTCAGTAAATTGTCCTGTCTCCTTTCTCAGTATTTTAAAAATGACTTGACAACTCAAAAATCCTTACTGTGGGATTAACAGAGAAAATTTTGTGATATTACTTTGTCAGAATAATCATCTATTTTTCTTTCATCTATTTTACCTTGTTTGTAAGTTTCATTTTAGGAAGTATTTTGGGGAAGGTTCTGGGTTTACTCATAAGACCTCTCTAATTTTGTTCTGCCTGGCTTGTCTCATTTTCATTCAATTTTCTTTTTTTTAATCCCTTTTAGAGAAGTTTTTGTTTAGAGAAAAATTAAGAGGAAGGTACAGATATGTTTTTCTTTCTCTCTCTCTCTCTTTCTCTTTCTTTCTTTTCTTTTTTTGTCTTTTAGGGCCACATCTATAGCACATGGATCTTCCCAGGCTAGGGGTTAAAACAGAGCTGTAGCCACTGGCCTATGCCAGAGCCACACCAACTAGGGATCTGAGCCGCCTCTGTGACCTACACCACAGCTCACAGCAATGCTGGATCCTTGAGCGAGGCCAAGGATCAAACCTGCATCCTCTGGATTCTAGCTCAGGTTCATTAACCACTGAACCATGATGGCAACTCCCAGATATTTTTCATATACACCTGTTATTAATAGTCTCAATCAAAGTTTTTTTTAAGACAACCGATAGGCCCATATTCACACATTTTAATCACTCAAAGTCCTTCATTAACTTTAGGGTTCACTTTTAGTGTTGTATATTCTATGAGTTCAAAAATATCTATAGTGATGTGAATCTACCATTTTAGTTTTGTTTTTGTTTTTTCCCTAGCCCTGAGGCACGTGGAAGTTGCCAGATGAGGCATCCAACTCGGGCCACAGCAGTGACAGCAGCCACTACAATGACAACACCAGATCCTTAACCCACTGTGCCACAGTTGAAACGCCTATCATCATAGTCTTACAGAGTTGTTTTCACAGCTCTAAAAATCCTCTGTGCTCTCTGCCTCTTTATCCTCCCGCCCCCAAGCCATCTCTGGCAACCATTCAACATTTTATTCCTTTTTTCCCTGACTTTCAGTTTTCTGAGTTTCCATTGATATATCCTCAAGCTCACAGATTCTTTCCTCTGCCATATCGAGTCTTCTAGCGAACCCATCAAAGCATTATTCATTTGGTTAGTGTTTTGGATTTTAGCATCTTTTTGGTACTTTCTCAAGATTTCCTTCTCCCTGCTGACCTTGCCCATCTGCGCTTGCCTGCTGTCTATTAGATTCATTGAAGTATTAGCATATTAATCACAATGGACCAGTAGAACCAAGCTGGATCTGGATCTGGCTGGATATGGACTTATGCTGTTTCTAACAAGATAGTGTTGTTTTACAGAGACAACAGAACAAAACAGGAAGTTATTGCAGCTTAAATATATGCAGAGGAAAAATTTTCTAAAACCAAACTTTCTCCCCACCTTGGAACCAAATGGTCATTACTT
Source organism: Catagonus wagneri (assembly GCA_004024745.2). Taxonomy (NCBI): domain Eukaryota; kingdom Metazoa; phylum Chordata; class Mammalia; order Artiodactyla; family Tayassuidae; genus Catagonus; species Catagonus wagneri. The sequence continues at coordinate 7,350,477 of PVHT020000237.1, read as the reverse complement.
GACCAGAACCTGAGAAAAGGAGCCCTTTCAGAAGCAAAGGGTCCACAAAGTTTTGGTGCCGTAGTATTGGTTTCTACGTGCATTGAGCTGTGTGCCTGTGCTTGGTATCTATAGCTGTTTTAAATTCCTAGTCTGATATTTAATTCCAACTTCTCTGCCAAGTTTGACTCTGATATGTGCTCTATGTCATCAAAAAACATTTTTTTGGCCTTAAGAAGTGCATTTTTTTTTCTGGGCAGCTGAACATGATGTACTGATTAAGAAAAAATGACTGTAAATTGATCTTTAGTCATGGTGTGGTGAGGTGCTTGAGTTGGGAAATTGCTCTACAGTCCCATAATTAGGTCTCAATTTTAGAGTGAGCCTATGCTTTTGGACAGTGAACTTCATAATTGTTTCTTAGTATTTTCTCCTCCCTTAAGAGGTACTGGATGGCTAGAGTAAGCTGGAGTTTGGTATTTCCCTCCTTCCAGGTTAGTTGGGCTCAGGTAATACCTCAACAGGCTAGGCTCAGGTTAATTGGTGTCGTCTGGGGCAGACATTTTAGGAAGAATGTTCTGATATATTTCAGAATATTTCCCTTTGCCTCCCCACTGCTGGAAGTACAAATAATATTTCCCCAATATTTATTGTGGCAATGAGGTCAAGCTCCTGGAGATAAATCTCAGCGTTATGAGGGGCCTCTATGTCTGGAACCCCCAGGATTATTTTTACTTTTATTTTTTGTACTTTTATGGCTCTGCCCACAGCATATCAAAATTCCCAAGACAGGGATTGATTCCAAGCCACAGCTGAGACCTATGCCACAGCTGTGGCAACACTGGATCACCTAATCCACTGAGCAGGGACAGGGATCAAACCTGTACCTCTACAGTGAGGTGCTTTAGTTGCATTTTTTTTTTTTTGTCTTTTTGTCTTTGCAAGGGCCACACCTGTGGCATATGGAGGTTCCCAGGCTAGGGGTCTAACAGGAGCTGTAGCCAATGGCCTCTGCCACAGCCACAGCAATGCCAGATCTGAGCCTCGTCTGCAACCTACACCACAGCTCATGGCAACATCAGATCCTTAAACCACTGAGTGAGGTCAGGAATCGAACCTGCAACCTCATGGTTCCTAGTCAGATTCATTAACCACTGAGCCACGACGGGAAAGCCACAGTTGCATTCTTAAACCACTGTGCCACAGTAGGAAACCCCCTGAGATTTTTAACTCTCAGTGATGCCTATGACGAACCTCAGCAATTCATTGATTAGGGCTCAGGTTTTCCCATCCAGGCACTTGTCCATGGGGTATCTTCTCCGGAGTCTCTGCAGGTAAACCTTGACTGCCGCTATTCCCTTGTCTGTTTTTCAAGTTTTGGAGGCTGCTATTTGTCTGGTGCCTTCCTCTCCTTAAGGAATTTATTTTTTAGCCTGTTCAACTTTTTTACTTAATAATGAGACAGACTGGGAATTTCCAAGCTCCTTACCTGTACAATGTGAATTAGAAGAACCCACTTTCAGTTTTTTTGTTTTTGTTGTTCTCCTTTTCAAAGTAGAGGAATGATTAAAATGTGTGTAATATATGTTAACTGCCCATTTTTACAAATTGGTCACAGAAGGGAATTCTTAGTGCCATATGACATCACTTCATTCAGGTTTGCTTCTGACATCATCACAGAGATATACACTGATCACCTCTAAAATATGTCCAGTCCCCACCACAACATCGTACAGGATTTTTCTGTTTCTCTCTAACTTGGAAGGCCCTCACAATTATTTGTGAACAAAGCTATCCCACTAAAATCTGGAACAAGATCAGCAGGCCCACTCTCACCACTGTTATTCAACATAGTATTGGAAGTCCTGGCTACAGCAATCAGGCAAACAGAAGAAATAAAAGGCATCCAAATAGGAAGAGAAGAGGTAAAACTGTCACTCTATGCAGATGACATGATACTATATATAGAAAACCCCAAGGACTCAACCCCAAAATTTCTTGAACTATACAACAAATTCAGCAAAGTAGCAGGATATAAGGTTAACCTTCAGAAATCAATTGCATTTCTGTATACTAATAATGAAATATTAGAAAAAGAATACCAAAATATTTTACCTTTTAAAATTGCACCCCAAAAAATCAAATACCTGGGAATAAACCTGACCAAGGAGGTGAAAGATTTATATGCTGAGAACTATAAAACATTAATCATGGAAATCAACGAAGATACAAAAAAATGGAAAGATATCCCATGCTCATGGGCCAGAAAAATCAATACTGTAAAAATGGTCATACTACCCAAAGCAATCTACAGATTCAGTGCAATCCCTATCAAATTACCCATGACATTCTTCACAGAACTAGAACAAACAATCCAAAAATTTATAACCACTATATGGAAAAATTAAAAGACCTCTTCTAAAGAGCAAATGCTAAATCAAAGAAAATTCCCTAAATAAATAGGAGAAAACTGGGGCTGTTCGGCAGAAACTTTATTTCAATGACATATACTACACAAATTAAAAAGAATCATAGCTATGTCATCAGTTATGTTTCACTAAAAAATTAATAACTGATAAGGATAGATACAAATGTTCTCCTATTCGTAGTTAATTGTACAAATTCAGAGACAATAATTGCTATCAGTGCTCTTTTTATCTGTTTAAGTTAAGGATACATTTATTGAATATATTATCTCATTGTGAAACAAGCACTGAGTTGCTTTATGTGTCAGAAAGACAAAAAAGCAGACTCATAATACCATGCCATTCATAAATTTCCTATACAGACTCTTTGAGTAAGTGAATCTCATTGAGTCTAAATTGCCTCATTAGACATATAAATAATTATGTCCACCTTCTATGTCACTTCTAGTAATGAAATCACTATTTTATAGGGTCTGGTATATCTGGGCACAGAGTACATCACATGCTATATATAATGACAGCCTCTCCTTCACTTATTTCTCTCTACAAGCAAATAAACAGATCAAACTATACCTTACACATTTTTAAAAATAAAAACAAGCTTTAATCTATTTAAAGAAGAGAGATATAGGTCTTCTTTTAATTAATAAAGGAAAGTGGGTGTTCCTTTTGTGGTTCAGTGGGTTAAGCCCTCAACGTTGTCTCTCTGAGGTTTTTGATTTGATCTCCAGCCTCACTCAGTGGATTAAGGAACCAGTGTTGCCGCAAGCTCTGGTGTAGTTTGCTGGTGTGTCTTAGATACAGTGTTGCAGTGGCTGTGGCTTCAGCCGCAGCTGCAGCTCTGAGATTTGACCTCCAGCCCAGGAACTTCCATATGCATTGAGTGTGGCCATAAAAAGGGAAAGAAAGAAAGAGAGAGAGAGAGAGAGAGAGAGAGAGAGGGAGAGAAAGAGAGAAAGGGAAAAGGAAAGAAATGAAAAAAAAAGCAAAGCAAAGTGTGGGTTCCTGCCATGGTGCAGCAGAAAGAATCTGACTAGGAACCATGAGGTTGCGGGTTCGATCCCTGGCCTTGCTCAGTGGGTTAAGGATCCGGCGTTGCTGTGAGCTGTGGTGTAGGCTGCAGACGTGGCTCGCGTTGCTGTGGCTGTGGCATAGGCTGGTGGCTACAGCTCCGATTAGACCCCTAGCCTGGGAACCTCGTATGCAGTGGATGTGGCTCTAAAAAAAGACAAAAAAGAAAGAAAACAAAGAAAGGGCTTAGTCATGTGTCGAAGTAGGACTGGTTCATTTGGTCAACGAGAGGAAATGTTATTTAGTAAAAGCATATCCAGAATTTCTGAATGATTATAAGAATTGAATTTATGTCCCCTTCTTGGGAGCTGAATCAGAGTGGTGATGTAATGACTGTTAAGCAAAAACCCAGGACATTGAAAGAGCTTCCCACAGAAATAAGAAAATACAAGGATGATTACAAGGGATGAACTGGAGAGAAGGCCTGTAGCAAGCACTAAAGGAAAAAAAATTAGCTATCACTATAGCTCATCATCATCTTACAAGTAACTCTATTTTGTCACTAGAAACACAAACACATGAAGTTCCCAACGTGGCACAGTGGAAACGAATCTGACTAAGAATCATGAGGTTGCAGGTTTGATCCCTAGCCTCCCTCAGTGGGTTAAGGGTCCAGCATTGCCATGAGCTATGGTGTAGGTTGAAGATGCAGCTCGGATCTGGCATTGCTGTGGCCGTGGCATAGGCTGACAGCTACAGCTCTGATTCGACCCCTAGCTTATTTAAATACATACATACACATATATACATACATGGTATGGGTATATATGCATGAAATTTATATTAAAAATTATACTTGCATGAAAACACCTATGTATAATTCTTTAATAAATTAATGTATATTTATCCAATATAAACCATATCCTACAATGCATAAATACATTAATACTTTGGTCTAGCAGGTCTAAGATCCAGAAATGCGTCTCTGGAGAGTTGTATTCCTCAACATTGTAAAAAGGTAGAGAGGAAAGACAAAAAAAGATTTGAAACTTTTTAAGTTTGTGAACATAAATAAAGTGATTTTAAATGAAACATTTAAGAATCTGGTATCTAAGAGGAAACAACAAAAACAAAAACATTTTACTATCTATCAATCTCTTTCCATTTCCCCCATTGAAAGATAAAAGCAGCAAAATAAATGGCATCAGAAAATCTCACCTGGAGTTCCCGTCGTGGCTCAGTGGTTAGCGAATCCGACTAGGAACCATGAGGTTGCGGGTTCGATCCTTGGCCTCGCTCAGTGGGTTAAGGATCCGGCGTTGCCGTGAGCTGTGGTGTAGGTTGCAGACGCGGCTCCGATCCCGCGTGGCTGTGGCTGTGGCGAAGGCCGGCGGCTACAGCTCCTGTTAGACCCCTAGCCTGGGAACCTCCACATGCCACGGGTGCGGCCCTAGATAAGGCAAAAAGACCAAAAGAAAAAAGAAAATCTCACCTGAGTGACTGAATTCATTCTAATGGGAGTCTCAGAACACCCAGAGCTCCAGATCCCTCTTTTTTGGCATTTTCCTGGTGATCTATGCTCTGATCTTGGCAGGAAACTTGGGCATCATCATCCTCACCAGTGCTGACTCTCAACTTCAACCCTCCATGTATTTTTCCCTCTGGCATTTGGCTAGCATCAACCTTGGCAACTTTACTGTCATTACCCCTAAAATGCTGGTTAACTTCTTGGAACAAAACCATAACTTACTATGTGTGTGCAGCCCAGCTGGGTGGATTCTTAGTGTTTATCGTGGCTGAGATTTTCATGCTTGCTGCCATGTTCTATGACCACTACGTGGCTATTTGCAAACCCCTGCTCTACTTGGTGATGATTTCCCCACAGATCTCCCTTCTCCTGGTGTCCCCCATCCAACTCTACAGGTGCCCTGATGTTCTCTTTCTGTGTGTTCTCTGTGTGGTATGTGACCAACAATTTTTGCTGTGATGATGTCCCTTTGTTAACCTTGTCCTGTTCTGATACCTACATTCCAGAAACAGAAGTGTTTACATTTTCGGGGACCAGCTTGTTTTTCTCTATGATTATCATCCTAACATCCTATTTCAATATCACCCTTGCCGTTTTGAGGATACTTTCATCAAGGGGTGACAGAAAGCCTCTTCCAGCTATGCTTCTCACTTGATGGCTGTCCCTGTATTCTATGGGACTCTTCTCTTCATGTATTTGCAGCCAAGGACCAGTCACTGCTTGACACTGATAAGATGGCCTCATTCTTCTAAACCTCAGTGATACCGATGCCGAACCCCCTCATTTATAGCTCAAGGAACAAAGATATCAAGGAGGCATTGAAGAGATTCCTAGATAACCCTGTCAGTTGTTCAAATTAATGAAATTTTTAAATGACACCTACCCTTATTTAAGGGTTTATTTTCTCCAGCCAAGTAGTGGGGCAATAGTTTTTTAAAAAATAAATTTTTTCGATAAAAAAAAACTCTTAATTCTTTTCATACCAATTTTAAATACCAAAATTCCCCTGTAGAAAAATGTATTCATTGTCCAAAAAAAAAAATACATTAATACAAGTCAAAAATAATCAATCGAAAGTAAACACATTTTAAAATAATGTGTTTGCAAGTGAACTTATTTACAAAACTGGAGTTCCCCATGGCGGGGCAGTGGAAATGAATACTATGAGGATCCATGAAGATGTGGGTTCAATCCCTGGCTTCACTCATTGGGTGGAGGATCCAGCATTGCCTTGAGCTGTGGTGTAGGTCGCAGATGCAGTTCAGAATCATGAGTTGCTCTGGTTTTGGCTCTGATTTGACCCCTAACCTCAGAACATCCTTAGGCCACAAGTGTGACCCTAAAAATAAAACAAACACACAGATGAACTTATTTTCAAAACAGAAATAGACTCACAGAGGTAGGAAAAATATTTATGGGAAAGAGAATGGATCAATTAGGATCTGGGGATTAAATATGCACAGTATATTTAAAATAGATAACCACAAAAACCTACAACTCTATACAGGAAACTGTACTCAGTATCTTTTTGTTTTTTTGGCTTTTTAGGCCACACTCACTGTGTGTGTGTGTGTGTGTGTGTGTGTGTGTGTGTGTGTGTGTACTGCTGTGTACATCAAACTAACAAAGCCTTGTAAATCAATTATATTTCAATAAAAATTATTTTTAGTATGTGAGTTAGTAGAGTTAGTAAAGGATTTTCAGAACAGTGAAACATGGAAAAGGAAGCATAGTAGCTCATGATGGAGGAACACGTGCAGAAATCATTTCTTGGATGGCTGTCAAGAGTCAGGTAAATCATCTTCCTTGTCACTGATATCCTCTTTCAACTGTTAAAGGTTTTATAAGTTTTGCCCCATTTTACCCATAAGTTAATCAACATCAAGAGTCAGGTAAATCATCTTCCTTGTCACTGATAATCCTTTTTCAACTGTTAAAAGTTTTATAAGTTTTGCCCCATTTTACCCATGTTAATCAACATTTTTGTACCAATTGTTATCTTGCATTTAAAATAAGTTTACACCACAGGAAAAGAAATAAACCTTTGGGGAACATAAAAACTAAACATAAAATGCTTAGATATACTTGAAAATAGCCCATGCGGCAAAACAGACTGAAGAAAAAAAGATTATAAAAGGGAATTCTACTTTTTCACTTCTCACACTTGGCATACATACACAAAGCAAATTTGATATTCAACCAAATACGACATAGAATAGTTTTACCTGCCATATTGCCATATTAAAAATTATCGTACGAAAGTAGTTGTCTTTGTTGTAAAATCATAACCACAAGTACTTCTTTGAACATTTTTAGTCAGTGTGTTTTGCATTGAAATATTTTTACAAACACACAAAAAGATCACATTTCTCCAAATGACACCAATTCTCAAAAGCTCTCACTGCAAAAAATGAAATAAGTAAGTCATTCTTTGCCCTGTCACTGTACACAAAATGCTACTGACATACAGTGGAGGTGGGGAGACTGAACTTGCCATGGGAGGTACAGACAACATCAAAAGATAAATTATTCATGACATTTTCAGAGAAGTCAGAAATAAGTCAAATGAGGGAAACATGAGACTCAGGTTCATGAGTTTATGTTTAACATTGGTCACAAATAATCCTTATAGCTGAAAACAGAAGCATCACAGTATATGATGGAAATTTCTGGTTTTCAGAGACAAAATCAGCAATAACTTGATAGCATTAGCTTTTAGGATTTTTATGTTGTATTATGTATAAATATATGAAAGTACATGGAATATAATTTTATGTTTGTCTGTTTGTTTTTATTTTATTATGGCTGTATTTGCCTTTAACAGCATAGGCACTTGCAATTAGAAATGTAGAGTCCCCAGCCAAAAACCATCCTCTTAGGTGCAGAATTGGGACAACAGAACTGAACTCACTTGAATTCCTACAAATCCTCTATATTTTTAAAATTTACTTTTATTCATTGTTTTAATTTTATTGGAGTATGGCTGACTTACAATGTTGTATTAATTTCAGGTTTACAGCAAAATTAATCATACATGCATATAAATATATCCATTTTTTCCCCATACAGGTTATTACAAACTATTGAGTGTATTTCCCTTGGCTATGCAGTAGATGCTCATTAATCACCTTCTTTATACAGTAGTGTGAATGTGTCATTCCTACCCTCCCAATTATCCCCTCCCCCAAGTGGTGTCACTTCTGGTGACCATAAGATTGGTTTTGAAATCTGTGCATTTGTTTCTGTTTTATAATTAAGTTCTTTTTTTTACCATTTTTAAATTAGATTCCACATAGATATGATACATGATATTGTCTTTGTCTGGGTTAGTTCACTCAGAGTATGATAATCTCTAGGTTCATCAAGATTGTTCATATTTTTTTGTGCTTTATAAAAATTCTTTATTTTGATAGGAGTTCCCTTTGTAGTGCAGTGGTTAACGAACCCTACTAGGATCCATGAGGATGCAGGTTCAATCCTTGGCCTCACTCAGTGGGTTCAGGATCTGGCATTGCCTTGAGCTGTGGTGTAGGTTGCAGACACAGCTTGGATCCTGCATTGCAATGGCTGTGATGTAGGCCTGCGGCTACAGCTCCGATTCGACTCCTAGCCTGGGAACTTCCATATGCCACGGGTGCTGCCCTAAAAGAAGCCCAAAAAAAATTATTTTGAAAAAATTTAAAACTTAGAGAAAAAAATTATAAAAATACTGCTCATCTGTACAATTTCACCCAGATTCACCAATAAGGAACACTGCTTATCTGGCTTCTCTCTCTGTGCATGGGCAAAGAGGGAGCCAGGGGGGCGGACTGTGCAGCCTAAACCACATGATAAGGTGACTTCCTAAAAACAGAAAGATAAAGTGCAGTGTTTTGACTATTGACAAGCCTCCTCTTTAAAAGTACTGTGTACTGGCACTCTAAAAATATCTAAATGGATTTTACTGACACATTTTAATGCATTAAAAATTTCTTATGCCCCTATTATAAAGGTAAATCCCCAAGACAGCCTTTTTTAAAATTTGTGCACATTGTTCTCAACCTGCATCAAAATTAAGTCCAAAAATTCATATATACACCAAGCAATGATTGTCCAAGCACCCTGCAGTATTTTTCAAATGTGAATTATTGTAATAAATTACAGACCTATATAGTTAAGCAATTCCGAATTCACAGTAGCTTTAGATCAAGCTAATTGAAAGCATAAACACTATCATGTGAAAACCCATGATATTTTGTTGTAAAAGGGGAGTTTTACACTTAAATAGGGCATATTTTTGGATAACCTGCCATATAATAAATGTAAAATCTAGGCAATGAATTAAGTCACAAATATATTGCGTGTTGAGAGAAGACATTTTAAAAATTGTTTTCATAAGACATTTGTTTGTTTTAATAATAAAAGACAATATAAAAATGGGATTCTGTCTACAGAAATTTATCTGCTGCAGGAAAGACAGCCTGAGGTTCAGTGCACACATCCCTGGTTCATGAGCATATTATTCTGCCCTCACGTCCTGGTGACTTTTTCAACCGAAGTGGCATTTAAATCAGGTCTGCAGCACTTAGTGGAGAGAAGCACATTCTAAGGGCAGGAAAAACAAGACCTTTGTGAATTTGTGGCAAATGGCAAGTATAGGAGCATTTTTTCCTCCTTCATGCAACTGATCCATTTAGGTGCTGGGTGGTCAGGTGTCTAAGATGAACACTCACCCCCCCGCCCATGCAGGCAGTTTGGTTCTATGCACATCTACACTTCCCAGAGCCCAGATCAGTGAGCTGCACCCGCTAAGTGGCCAGTTCCTACTTGGTGACTTTGAGGTCGTTCAGGAAAGTGCATCTAAGCCTGGCATCAACAGGCATGAGTGACAGACACAAACAGGGAAGAGGGGCCCTTGACCACATCAGAGCTGAGTTATGATGGACTCCCACACATACACACACCACCAAGGCATGAGTCACATGCTGGCTTCTCCAAACACTGCAGCCCAGATACTTGAAATGACCAAGGAAACACCAGGCACCTTTAAAAGATGGTTTCTGAATTTTAACTGATATATAAAAAAGATAAAAATGTATCAATTGCTTTATAACTGCACCCTCTAGAGGCAAATTTGGTCTATAAAAAAAACATAAGACACTGGCATACTCCCTGCCCAGTCTTATCACTTAAGGAAAGTGGCCCAGGGCCTGCCTCTCCCTCCCTCACTCCCTCCTCCTAGAGATTAGTTATTTGAAAAGGGTTCAAAACACAAATACAATATAGCCTTGTACCAGAATATACTATTTTAAGTACAAGAGACTGTGCCATAGCTCCACCAAGCTGTACACACAAGGCTCTCAGTCAGACCGCCTTTCCTGGGCCCCAGATTACATCCTTAGGGAAGGCCTGCCCTGCAGAGTCCTGGAGCTGAGCTTGGCTCTCTCCCACGGCTCCAGTTCTCTGGCCTCCTAAGCTCTGGTTCTCTCTGGGGCCTGACCACCCTTCAGCAGGAAATGGCTGGTGCAAAGCTTCAGGCCCTCCCTCAACAGGCCCAGCACAGGTTTGTTGGACACCCTGGCAAAAAATTAAACCAAACTCTTCAACTTCTGCGTCCATTAACAGAGTATATGAACACCTTTCACAAAAAAGTGGATTCTGGGTTTGTCCAATTCACTGAATTCAATGACCTTTCAGGTGGCAAATGGCAGTGATTTTTGTCTTCAACAAATGGGCCACCAAATGAACCAAATTAGAGAAATGAGTGGCTGGCAAATTTTCTAAGTCCAGAAATTTTGTCGGATATGCTGAATTGGAAAGTCATCTGAAAACTCCTCCTGTGCTCAAAGAACTTGCCAGCCAGGAAGGCACTGCAAGGGTTATAGGGCTTCTCCTGAAGGCAGCAATCCACAAGGACATGGAGGATTTCATCCTGATGATGCTTATGCCCAAGCTTCAGAAGCTTCTCAAGCATATTCAAAATTTTTCACTAGTCATTATTTTACCACATGTTTCTCCAGATGTCGGTGTTCATTCTGTGCTTTTGGGCAAGTTCAGCAATTTGTGCTGATCATCCCTGTGAGCTGCTTCGGGGTGGGGGGGTGTCTTCTGCTGACCCTCATCATCATTGGAGCACCCCTCCATGCAGGTCCACAGTCCACCAGTGCCCAGTCTGCTCAGCGTTCAGGATGCTGTCCCAGGAGACTCGGAGCTGGGTTCCGATCCCTGAGCCAGCACCGCACGCCAGGGCTCTCTGCAGTTTCTGCAGCTTCTTCACAGGCTTCTTCACAGGAAGATCCCATAGCCTGGGATCTTCCACACATTGCTGTTCTTCAGGGACAGCAGTGTCTCCAGCATGAACCGAATCCTAGTCTGGTCACAGAACTTGCTACCTGCCTCCCCGGCTTTGGCCTGGGGTCTTAGTGATCAGTTCCTTAAGTGACAATGCATCATCTTTTCTCAACGAAAAGCCCACATTTTTTTTTCAGCATTCACAGGATCAGTTTGATATATTTTTCTGTGAAAGTTCCAACAAGTTTCCTCAAAATGTCAAAGATGAGGAGAGACTGAACCACCTGGAATTTCTCCTAGTGGGCGATGATGGTGACCAGGTTGTCACACTCCTGCCCATCACATCCACTTCTGCATATGTCATCAGACCTCCTCACCATGGCTTCCAAAATGTGGTCATCAACCTTGATCCTGACTGTGCAATGCAAGATGCTGACCAGGAGCATGAGCTCCATCACCATCCTGGTGAGCATAGCCTTGGTCAGGGCACAGGTGCTCAGGAGGACGCCTGTCACAGAGTCTCTCAGGTGCTTCCTTCTGTGTACCACGTGCAGCTCCTCCAGCTGGCCACTTACGGAGGGCATGTTCGGTCACTCAACCTGTTAATCAGACCTTTGACCTGTTTCTTTTGTCTTTCCAGTTCTTCCTTTTTTCTGAGCATCTGCTGTCTCCTCTGCTAGCCTCACATGAGGCAGGATGTGTTTTCCAAATTTTTCACAAAGACTCTGGTCAGTTGTGTCAACATCCTTTGAGGGATTTTCACTCCCCTCTTCATCTTCAGTAAAAGGGACTCTCTTTTTGCTCCCTTTCTCCTTCACTCTCCCCTTGACTTTTTGCTCTTCCTTTTCTTGGTCATCATCCTCCCCCTCCATGTCCTCCTCCTCCGAGTCCTTGTCCTCCTCCCACTACTCGCCCTTGCTCTGCACTCCCAATTTCCACTCCCTCTCCTCTTCCATGTCCTCTTCCTTCTGTCATCCTCTGGGTCACTCTCTACCTCACTTTCGGGGTCCCTCTGTCCTTCATTCTCTTCCTCCTCCTCCATGCTGTCACATAAGCCACTGGTTTTCCCAGACTCCAGGGCTCCCAGAATGCAGTGGAGCACATCAAATGCAAAGCTCAGCAGCACAGAGCTCCCTTTGCCCTTCTTTCTGTGCTTGTTCAAGCCAAGACACCACCCCGGCTATAGGATCTCCTGGATTTTCCTCCTCTTTGGCTACCAGAAGCACCTGTTTCCACTCAGCAGTGGCTGTGGGGCACATGGTCCTCCCAGGGGGCTGCTTAGCCAGGGCCAGGGGAGGTCACAGCCCCTCTAAAGCCCACAGGGTGGCAGGCTGCCCTTCCACTGACCTGCCTCTGCCCATGGTCCACTAGCTCCCCCAGGTCCGCCTCCAGAGCCTGGGCCCTGTAGTCTGCTGGAGCCAGCGTGTCTTCTTCCGGTGCTGCTTCTCCTTCCTCAGCTCCCTGCCACTTTTCCTCCTGCCCAAATGCCTGCAACCCTGTGACCAGGGCCCTTAACAGCTGCTGGGGGTCTCGCTCTTCAAGGTCTACTGCATGAACTCCTCCAGGGCTACAATTAGCTGGTTCGGGGCCCCATCTCTGCCTCCCCCAGGCCCACGGTGGGGCCCACTTCGAGCCGAGCTTCCTGTGGGGCAGAAAGCCTCCCCCAGGCAGACAGCCTCCCCAAGGCAGAGCCCCCGCACTCTTGGGTGCTCCCAGCTTCTGGGATCAGCTGGCAGGAGTACCCCTCCATATTTTTTAAAATGAACTGAAATGATTTCCTATCTTTCAGTTTGGTTTACATATACATTTTTTCTAAAAATATTACATTGTCCTTTGTATTAGTTACATAGTATTTCTATTAAAAAAAAAAAACAACCCACCATTAACTCTGTGGTTTGAAACAGAAAGAACTTTTTTTTTAATCTTTTTAGGTCCTCACTGGAGGCATATGGAGGTTCCCAGGCTAAGGGTCAAATGGGAGCTGTAGCTGCTGGCCTACACCACAGCCACAGCAACGCAGGACTGAGCCACGTCTGGGAACTACAGTACAGCTCACTGCAATACAAAATCCTTAACTTAGGGAGAAAGGCCAGATATTGAACCTGCATCCTCATGATATTAATTGGATTCATTAACCACTGAGCCATGATGGAAACTCCAACAAGAACTTCTTATGCCACAGTTCTGGAGGGCAGAAGTTCAAAATGAATCTCACTAGGCTAAAGTCAAAGTATCAGAGGTTGTATGCATTTCAGGACATATAGGGAAAAAATCTGTTTTCTTGCCTCTCCTAGAGGCTGCTCATGGCCCATGCCTACTGTCATCTTCCATCCAGCAAGGCCATCATTCTGACCTCTGCTTTCACCACCACTCTGATTCCTCCTCTCTTGTGTCCTTCTCTCCTTTGTGATTACATTGGACCCACTTAGATAATCCAGGGTGACATCTCCATCTCAAGGTCCATAACTCAATCACAACAGCAAGTATCTTTATTTTATCTTCCATGGCAATGTGTTCACAGGTTTTGGGTTCAGACCCAGGCATCTTTGGCAGGCTGGGGCAGGGGGTGTTGTCACACCATCTAAAACATCAATACCTATATTGGCATACTTTGTGAAACTGGACAACCTATAATCTTGCACCTGTCATTAGCACTTAATAAGATAGTCTCACCAAAGCTTAGGAACTGTATATCCTTTCTGCATTGCTTAGCTACAAAATCTATTTTAAGCAAAATATACACAAAGCCTCCTTTAAAGGAAAGCTAAACAAGAAGTACATGGTTCAAAGTTTCCAAATATGTCACACACATAGACATGTACTTGTCTATCACTTCTTACCCATTTATCAGAAATGATAAACCAGCTCCATCAATCACCCACACAGGTACATCATCCAATCATCAGTTTTCAATGAAGTAAGATATAAAAAAGAATTTATCTGCCAGCTCTCACCTTCTGTTGTTCAAAACCCATCCTCTGGGAGCATCAAGCTACCTGTACTTTCAGGTTATGCCTACCTGGGTGCTCAGGTGGGTCCATGGTCTTTGTAGCCAAATAATGAAAGTTAGGAAAGACTTGAAACATCAATCACAGGAACCTCTCATTCAGTACCTGCAGCAGAGGCATTAAGAAGCTTGTCCCAACTCTGTATGGTAGGGATTTCCTAGGCAGAAAACAAGATGAAGTTAGTTCATCTTAGGTGGCCCACTGTGAAACTTTTCAAGATCATGAAATAAGAAAAATCATTCAATTTTCCCCAAATCAGAATAATTATCATTCTACAAATTTAAATCCCAAACCTTACTTACAGACCCTGCTTTTCCCCAGCATTTCCTTTTACTATGAAGGACTGTGATCGAATATCTCAATGTTTTACATACATCCTAAAACACTCTGGTTTAAACTCAAAAAAAGCTCCTACTCTATCAACAGCCAAAATGAAAAGAAAAATGGGCACGATTCAGAATTTTTTAAATTCAGAAGCAAAATTGAGGAATTTTAAGATTTCCAGGAAAATTTTCTTATGCCTTTGTCAAAAGAGATTACTAACAATCAAAAAAGGAAAATTACTCTGGAAACAGATCATGGACATGGAGAGCAGACTTGTGGTTGCCAAGTGGGGAGGGAGGAAAGAGAGGGATGTTGAACAGGGAGTTTGGGAGTGCATCGGTAGATGTAAACTATTACATTTGGAATCGATAAGCATTGAGTTCCTACTGTTACAGCACAGGGAATTATATCCAATCACTAATGACAGAACATAATGGAAGATAGTATGGGGAAAAGTATATATATAATATATATATAATATATATATTATATATATATATATATGTATATGATTAGGTGACTTTGCTCTACAGCAGAAATTGATGTAATATTGTGGATCAACTACACTTTAATAATTTTTTAAAGAAATATACTTTGTAAACAGTCTATTTCTATCTAAGTTTGGTTTGAGCAGTTAATGCCCTCACCTTGGAAGTCCTCAAGCATCACTTCCACTTGTCTACATTGTCAAAAGTCACACCTGCCATCTCTGCTTACCAAAGGGTATTCCTACAAGCCATCTCCACGGAAATGAAAAAAGTCCATCAAATAAATCATTCAAAAAAGAAGCAGGATGAACTGAAAGTTCAATATTTTCACTGCTATAGACATTTGGATATTGGTAGATGCAAACTATGACATTTAGAATGGATTAGTGATGCGACCCTACTGTACAGCACAGGGAAATGTATACAGTCTCTTGGGATAGAACATGATGGAAAATAGTATGAGAAAAAAATGTATATATATGTATGACTGGGTCAATATGCTGTACAGTGGAAATGGACACAACACTGTAAATCAACTATTCTTCAATAATTTTTTTAAAAAACTATATTATTTCATGTGCTTGTTGGCCATCTGCACAATATCACTGATGATTAGAGAAATGCAAATCTAAACTACCATTAGATACCACCTCACACTAGTCAGAATGGCCATCATTAACAAGTCCACAAACAACAATTACTGGAGGAGGTGTGGAGAAAAGGGAACCCTCCTGCACTGTTGGTGGGAATGTAAGCTGGTACAACCACTATGGAAAACAGTACGGAGGTACCTTAGAAAACTATACATAGAACTACCATATGACCCAGCAATCCCACTCTTGGGCATATACCCAGACAAACTTTCCTTGAAGAAGACACCTGCACACGCATGTTCATTGCAGCACTATTCACAATAGCCAAGACATGGAAGCAACCCATATGTCCATCGACAGATGATTGGATTAGGCAGATGTGGTATATATATATACAATGGAATACTACTTAGACATAAAAAAGGATAAAATAATGTCATTTGCAGCAACATGGATGGAATTAGAGACCCTCTTACTGAGTGAAGTAAGAAGGAGAAAGACAGATACCATATGATATCACTAATAACTGGGATCTAATATACTGCACAAATGAAAGTTTATGCAGAAAAAAAAATCAAGGACTTGGAGAACAGACTTGTGGTTGCCGAAAGGGTGGGGGAGGGAATGGGATGGTAGGGGGGCCTGGGGTTAATAGTTGTAGGCTGTTGCCTCTGGTCTGGAAAAGCAAGGAGATCCTACTGTATAGCACTGGGAACTATGTCTAACCACTTGTGATGAATCCATATATGTATGTGTAACCCTGTCACCATGCTGTACAGCTGGGTATAATGGAAAAAAAATAATAAAAATTAAAAAAAAACTATATTAAATTGTGTTTATGTTTCCATTTTAATCTTTTCACTTTTTTTTGACATGATTTGTGCTTAGTACCTTCCTCTATTCCAAATTAAGACCAGTATTTGGACTTTTTAAAAATAACGGGTCAAGTGGAACAATTTTAGCTCTATAGAGTTAAATCTGATTTTTTTATTTATTGCCATCCCTTATCATATGCAAAAAGAGTACATATTCATAAGCTGGATGTGCTAAGTATGAAATCCTTGTGTACTGGTGATGGAATGTATATTTATAAGATAAATCTTGAAATAGACCAATATTCACTTAAATTAATTAATTTTGCTTATTTTTCTCATATCAGGGATCCATTGCAGAGATCTATCACAGAAGTGTCCATTTACCTATCAGTTCATTTACCAAATAGAGGAGGTACCTGTGTGGGGAAACGAAAATGAATTAAGATGGTAAATGAGGACTGAGGATGATTTTGTGGGATGGAATCAAAGTAAAATGGACTCATATTAGTCACTTTTAAGTTTAAAAATAAAAAGTTAGATACATATCCATAGTTTATATTACTTTTGAATCTTTAAAAAGCTATAGGGCATATTAAAAGTGGTTCATTTTCATCTTCAGACATAAAACTTGGGAAGAAGCCATTGTGGAAAATACTGAATGTTGAAGTGATTTGTGTGTGATTATAACATCTATCCAACCAATAATAAACTTCAATCCAGATATTTGAGGGAGCGCAGTAAAACTAATAACCAAAGAAAGCATGTGAATCATATTGAAAAGAAATTTCCTCAATAGGGAAATCAAATATACCCTGAAAAATTAACAAAGATCAGTGACATCATTTCCTATTCTCAGTTGCTTTCAGAACAACAGTGAAATTGTGTTCAAGTTCGCAGGGCACTGTCTCCATGGGGAGAGACACACATAAATTCCTCTGACTGCAGTAAAATCAGTAATCACATGGGGAAACAAGAAGGCATTTCTCATTTTAGGTGAGTAGTTGGCACTGATTAGCATAATTACTAGAATAGCTCTAGTGACAACTATTGACCTGTCTTCAATTTAAAATTACAGATATGAGTTTTACTCACCGAAGCCAGACTCAACGTACTATACCACGAATGTGAATTGTCTTTTCATAATGGTGATTTCTGGAGAAAGAATATGTTTTTAACCACTGTTATTGTGTTCTTTGAAGGGAAAAATAACCTTGTTTCTACATGTTATAATTTAAGTACCAGGACTCTAGGCTGTAAGCACTCTGAAGGTGGAGTAAGAATTTCTTTAAAACCCTACCTGGGATCTTAGCTAATCAAAGATGTTAATCATCAGACCAGAGCTGTTGATATTGTGTCTACGCCTCAGCTAGTAATAGTTTCTAGTAGGGCTTTCAGTTATTCAGGAATATGACCTTATCATTATTTCTTCTCACCATGCATCCATAGAGTTTTAGTGCTGTAGATATCCGTGGCTTCTTTTTGTTAGCATCAAATAAGAGACTGCATTGTTAGAGTGTCAGTTCTCCCAAGAGAACACTGAGTCATGAACGATATAAAGTTTACTTGGTATATGTTTACTAGGTAGGTGATTCTAGTATATATATGTTTATACATAATGGATACAGGATGTTTATTTTATAAAAGATTCTAGGAGGCAACAATGACAGAATGGGGATGGTTAGAATGAGAAGGAAGAAGCTAATAAAGTGTGCAAAATGAGTAAATTACTGCTGTGCTTCTTCATATTTTCAAAAATTTTATTGAAGTATAGTTAATTTACATTGTTGTTATAATTTCTTCTGTGCAACAAAGTGACTCAGTTGTATATGTACACACATCCATTCTATTTTGTGTCTTTTTCCCACATAAATTATCACAGTATATTGGGTGGAGTATATTGGGTTCCCCTTGGTAAGTCATTCCACACACTGTAGTGTGCATATGCCAGTCTGAAAACCCCAGTCCAGCCCCACCCACAGCAATCCCCTCTGGAAAACATAAATTTGCTTTCAGAGTCTGTGAGTCTTTTTCTGTTCTGCAAACAAGTTCATTTATATCCTTTATTTTATTTATTTTTTTATTTTAACTTAATGGATTTTATTTCAGTTATAGGTGTACATAAATCATCACAAGTCTTTTGTCCCAAACCCACAGTGTAACCCCCGCCCCCCAGGTTTTCTTATTTGAAAAACCAAGCGTTTCAAAAGTGTGTGAGTCATTGTCTGTTCTGCAAAGATGCATCCTTTATTTTAGATTCCACATGGAAGTGATGTTTCTTTTTCACTTTCTAACTTCACATATTATGAGCACTTCTAGGTCCATCCATGGTGATGCCAATGGTATTATTTCATTCTTTTTTAGGACTGAGCAAAAACTCATTGTATACATGCACCACATCTTCTGTATGCAACATTTCATACAAAACTTTCATACAAAACTTAAGATGTTTTCAGGTTTTCCTTTAAATGTCTACTAGGAATTGTCCAAATGAAGGCTAAGAGGCTGGGGTGTTTACCCACTGAGTTCTATGCTTTCTTAGTTGAGCACTTTTCTTAACACATCAGCTCTCAGGCACTTCAAAACCACCTTGAATGTGGTCTGAGGATGACCTCAGAATCCTCTGACCTCAGGAAGAGGAAATGGGAAGTTACCAGCATACCAGCATGGCTGCAGGTTAAGCAAGAGGTGAATCAGAATGACAAAGGATGGGAAATAGATGTGTCTGCTCTAGCGATATCCACATTGTTAAGATGATGGCAAAGGCAAAATAATACAAAATGGACTTTTAAAAGAAAGTTAAAGAGTTCCCGTTGTGGCTCAATGGTTAAGAACCTGATTAGTGTCCCTGAGGATGAAGGTTCGATCTCTGATCTCGCTCAGTGGGTTAAGGATGCAGCATTGCTGCAAGCTGCAGCATAGTTGCAGATGCAGCTCAGATCCTGTGTTGCTGTGGCTGTGGTATAGGCAGGCAGCTGCAGCTCAAATTTGACCCCTAGCCCCATAACTTCCATATGCTGCAGGTGAAGCCCTGAAAAGACAAAAACTATATATCTGATAAGCCGCCATTTCCTCCTCTTCTTCCTCCTGCTCTGGATCATTTTCTCATCGATATTATGCTGAGGAGCCACATCAGCATCTCCAAAGGCCTCAGGTCCCTCCCCTGCTCCTATCACAAACCCCAGGCAGAAGGACTTTGAAATGCTGAAAAGGCCCTCTTCTACCCCTTGTCTCAAGAGAGATTCAGGAGAAATCACCTCCTATATGGAGACCAAACTGTGAACTTATTCTGTCCTCTTTCTACGTGTTGTCTCCTCATATGGGTATGAGAATATTCTGCTAACATGGAGCATGTGGACTGCACTGACTTCACCCCTCCAAACTCATGTAACAAGATACTATATTGTCTTCTCTTGGCCTCCAAAACAGACTCTTGGACTTAAGTTAACATGTCCACCACACAACA
Source organism: Catagonus wagneri (assembly GCA_004024745.2). Classification (NCBI taxonomy): domain Eukaryota; kingdom Metazoa; phylum Chordata; class Mammalia; order Artiodactyla; family Tayassuidae; genus Catagonus; species Catagonus wagneri. The sequence continues at coordinate 7,330,572 of PVHT020000237.1, read as the reverse complement.
ACAGAAGGATGCTTTTGTTCCTACTACCTTTGCATTTTTTTAAATATAGATATTGAGGACAAAGGCTTATAAGTATCTCCTAATATATTTATAGCAGGGCCAAAACAGAGTCTAAATTCAATGTCATTAAAGGGTTGAAAAAACTCAGTTCTTGGAATAATTATTAATCTAGTGCATGCATTACACTTTTAGTATTGGTGAAATCGGCATGCCCCAAACAACCCATAATCTAGCCTAAGGTATTTCCTTTCCTATTTCATAATGTGCCTAAATGCATTGAGGGGCATTTTCTTCCTAATCTCTTGTTTTTCATGTTACAAACTGCACATATCACAAGTGAATAGGAAAATTTATTCTTTTGAAGGGTACGAAAAGAGGCAGATGACCTTCCCACAGATCTCCACAGGTCCCAGTTATATGACACAACTAAAACACAAACTGTGTTACTCAGCTCATAGGATTCTGCCTGCATGTTTGAGAGTCTAGCATCATGGGAACTGATTATAATGAAGAATTTCAGTTTTAAAAAAAATCTTCAGGAAGAGTTCCTGGTGGTCTAAAGATTAGGATTTTGTGCTTTCATGGCTGCAGCGCAGGTTTGATTTCTGTTCTGGGAACTGAGATCCCACATAATGCAGTTGCCAAAAAAAAATACCATGTACTTTACAAAATAAGGAATGGAAATATATGTAAGAGCCAGTGGCTCTATTAGCTGTGTTGGATAAAAGAAGTATGGATGTTTGTACTTTTTAATCATTTTTAAATAGTATATGTACTTGTATCTGCTGATGAAATCTTCCTTGTTTGGTTGGTGCTAATGAATGTGTATTTTCACTTTTCAGACAGTACTTTGTTAATATTGTGAACAGAATTTTGGACAGAGTAAATCATAGGAGGCAGATTTAATCTTGCAATTTCCTCTTGAATTTAAATTCTGATGTTCTTGAAATGTAAACTTAGTGACCTCCTGAAATTCTTGTTCTTAAGACTATGAGCTTAAACATGATATTTTCATGTTAAGTAATTGACCAGTAATGGATGGACTAAACCTTCAATTTCATCATTTTCTATAGGGATAGTCATTTTCTCCAATTCCAATTACTGAGTAGATAATTTTGTCCTCGTTGTCCTAACATGCCACATCTCATATAACACAGTTGTATAGTCATGAGTCTTTTCTGAGTTCTCTATTCTTCTCCACTGATGCAAGTGTTCACCCTTGTACCAATGCTGCATTGTCTCAAAAACCCTAGTTGTATAAGTTTTAATATCTAGTCATGCCAGTCTTTTCAAAAGTGTCTAACTTATTCTTCATACTTTGCATTTTCTAACTACATTTTAAGTTGTTGTCCAATCCCCCAATGAGGTTTGAATTGCAAAGGCATTGAGCAAAGAAGCTAATTTCAGCAGAACTGACATCTTTATAACACCTAGTTGTGCAATCCAGGAACATAGTATATCTATCAACTTACTTAGACCTTCTGTCCTGCTTTTCAATAATGTTTTAACTTTTTTTCCTTTTACAAGTGTTCAGTTTAGTTATTATACAATATTCTATCATTATGGAATTTCCAATATCTTTTTTTTTTTTTTTTTTGCTTTTTAGGGCCACACCCATGGCATATGGAGGTTCAGATGCTAGGGGTCAAATCAGAGGTACAGCTGCCAGCCTGCACCACAGCCACAGCAACACAGGATGCAAACCACATCTACAACCTACACCACCAGATCCTCAACCCACTCAGCAAGGCCAGGGATCCAATCCATGTCTTCATGGATCCTAGTTGGTTTTATTAACTGCTGACCCATGAAGGGAACTCCCTATATAATTATTTTTCATAAAAGTTTGGAAGCACCTGACTTTTCCAAAAAAATTGAAGGAAAGAGGAGTTCGGAAAGTAGAGGCAGAGACAATGTGATCTTTAACTTAAAATGTGTTCTTTCAAAATGTGAGATGTAGCCCTGATGGAAGATGAAGCAAAGGTATAAGAATAACTTTCAAAACAAAATATAGTAAATATTCCTTATTTCTATGAATGTCATGTCCAGTTAACTTAATCTGAATCAAATAATCTGTTGTCCTATTCATGTATATTTAATCAAGTAAAATTTGAATACTTCAAATGAATCATGCAATATCTAGCTCCTCTTGTTTCTTATTATTCTTTTTCTTTTTCATCTTTATACTTCCTACACCGCCCGTTTAGCTTTTGGTGACAGGAAAGCAGGGAAGCGTCGGCACTCTTGGGAACCTAGAACATGGCATTCAACCAGTGTTTGGGGAATCCTTAACCCCACACGTCTGGCTCACTGAAAACAGCTTCAGGAACTCCATCCCCAGCTTCATCTGTGCTCCATGTTCAACAACATAATCTGTTCCTTTGCCCCTCCCCCACCACTCCCCAAGTGCCAGCTTTGCAAACATCCCACAGTCATCTTGGTTTATGTAAATTCACATGCCACCTGCCAGGGACTGAATGAGTGCCGATGCTGGGCTGGCCTGGGTCTGAACCCTCATGGCGAGGCCAAGAAATAATTGGCCAGTGGCTTGACTGATTTCGCAACTTAGGAGGTGAATACACATGCTGAGGGGAAGTCTGGAATCACTGATGCCTTCCAGCTTGAACCCATGCCCCTCCAGAACCCTGGGATACAGAGAAGCAAGGTCCCCTTCCTGCGGACCTGTGTGGCTGGAGACAAGGATCCCGTATGCAACACCAGCAAATGCCAGACTCCTGCCAAGGATGCTGTGGACAAAGAGCACTGTGTCAAAACTGGGAAGGAGACGGATCAGAGAGGGGGCAGAAAAAAATCCCAGAAAAGAGTTGCTGAGCCCTGTGCTTGTAGGGGGTCACCCAGCAGTCAGGAGTGCCCCCTCTGCTCCTCACACAGCCCTCCTCCTCCCCAGGACAGGGATCTCAGGCTGAATTTTCCTGTTTGATTTGTTTTGTTTTCGTTTTGTCCTTTTTTTTTTTTGTCTTTTTGCCTTTATCTAAAGCCGCACCCACGGCATATGGAGGTTCCCCGGCTAGGGGTCTAACAGGAGCTGAAGCCGCCGGCCTTCACCACAGCCACAGCCACGCGGGATCCGAGCCACGTCTGCAACCTACACCACAGCTCACGGCAACGCTGGATCTTTAACCCACTGAGCAAGGTCAGGGATGGAATCTGCAACCTCATGGTTCCTAGTCGTATTTGTTAACCACTGAGCCACGACGGGAACTCCTGTTTTGTCCTTTTAAGGCTGCACCCAGTGCATAGGGAAGTTCCCAGGCTAGGAGTAGAATCTGACCTGCAGCTGCTGGCTTAGGCCACAGCCACAGTAACGCAGGATCCAACCCACATCTGTGACCTACACCACAGCTCAAGGCAATGCCTGGACACTTAACCAACTGAAAAAAGCCGGGGACTGAACCTGTGTCTTCAGGGATACTAGTCAAATTCATTACTGCTGAATCGCAATGGGAACTCCCCAGGCTGAATTTTCTTTTCCCTCCTCCAGGGCATGAAAATCTATTGCAAAAGGATAAAACACCTCAGGGAAGTATCAAACTAAGAGGAAAACAATGAGCAGCCCCTAAAGGCCCTCCAGGGACCTGCCCAGGAAAAGAGGGAGTCCAGTCACAAGTTAAAGTTAGGGAACAGTTACTTTTCAAATGTCCTTATGTACCTCAGAGACCAGGTTCTACATCTTTGGCAAATCTTTAAACCCATAAAGCACATTTTTAGAGGTTGACTTGAAAATGTATGCAAAGTCTAGGAAAGTGGTTAATGGAGGGAGCTGAGGTGGGAATAAAGAAGTTCAGGATACAATTCAGTGCTCTTCTTGGTATTTGCACTTTTCATAGGAAAATGTCGAAGAAAATGTGTGAGAGGACATACAGGTTCTTTAAAAACATTTAGAGAGTTGACAGAAAAAAAATTTGGGAGGGGTGGGGGAAGAAACCTGCCCCAGCAAGGCAGGGCCACTGTGGTGTGCAGTGATTATCCACCTGAGGGTGCTTCCAGGTGAGGCTTCCAAATCAGGACTTTTATTCCTATCTTTCAGCTGTGCTTGTGGCATGCAGAAGTTCCAGAGCCAGGGATCAAACCCACACCATAGCAGCAGTGACAATGCCAGGTCCTTAACCCATGGAGCCACCAGGGAACTCCCAAATCAGGCCTTTTAATTTAAGCAGCAGCTCAGGACTCTGGCCAACCATGTAGCTCAGAGTGTGTTCCTGGAACCCCTGACATGGAGACCCTCTGGGAAGCTCCAGGCCTGCTTCTTGGGCCTCAAACAATTTCTAGGGAGCATGCCAGAAGCCCTCACCCATGAGGCCCATCATGTGAAATCTGCAGCTGGGAGCTTGTGGCCTCATTCCATCGTAATAGTCAAGAAGACTCTGGCAAGGTCACCAGGACAATTTTCAATCCCTTTCCCACCCCTCCCTGCACTGACTTTGGGCAGCCAACAACATCATGGTAGGTCGGGGGGCAGCTCTTTACTGCAGTTGCCCACTAACTCCTGGTAGCCCTGAAGTTCCCACCCCTAACCTCCCAGGAAGTTGCAGGAACCTCTGCTGGCCCATCCTCAGGCACATCCATCAAGCCTGACCCAGCTCGCCCACCCCAGCCCTGAAAGGCCTGGATCTGACCCAATACTGAGGACTGGAAGGCCCTTGAGTGGTGGGAAGGCTTGGGCTAGCTGCATTCTTGCTCCCCAAAGACCCATCTCAGTACAGCTGCCTGAGCCAAGGACATTAACACTCTTAGCCGCTTCAAAGCATTTCTTGAATCTGCCTTCAAAGGAGGAAAAAAAAAAGAAAAAAATCGAGGCCTATGCCATTAAGAAGAGGGATCAGAAACTCTGGTTTTCACTTGCTGACACTTTGTTACACCACAGTAAGAAGAAAAATAATCTCCTAAGCAGACGAAGTTTCCCACTGGGTGATGCTGGTGCAGTGGGGAGATTAAGGACGGGGCTCTCCCACAGCCTGGGAGCAATCCCAGCTCCTCACTCACTGGCTCTGTGGTCTCAGGTCAGAGGCTTTACTCCTCTGTGCTTCAAGCTCCTGACCCATTAAGTGGAAATAATCACCAATTGCGCCTCTCTTTCTGGAGTTTTCAGAGACCTGGAATAGGAACCGAAACCTTTGCACCAGGTCCTGGGGCAAGACAGGCCAAGGCACAGTGGGACACCCCAGGCTTCACCTCATCTGCTCACATCTTTCTCAGCCTCGGGAACAGATGCCCTGGTACCCAGGTGCCCAGCCTGGCCAGAGCTGGGGAGCCACTGCTCCCTCTCAGCTGTCTCAGTGGGGGGTAGGGGGTGGGTCCCGCAGCTGGGCTGGGAGCTCCTCCCCAAGGGGTGGCTTGGCTGCATCTCCCCTCAGCAGGGCACTGGCTGTTGGGAATTGGGAGGGTGGCGGAGGGGTCCTCTTTCAGCCAAAAGGCCGAACTCCGGGACTTCCCAGAAAGAGTAACTGCCTTACAGATAATGAAAAATTGGGACAGGGTACCATGAAGAGACATAACAAGCTCCTATGTCCTGGGAAAAAGATTGTATATATTTTATGGCTTCGATCAAGCCAGGTGCTCATTGCGTTCAGCAGCAGGCCAGGTCTTTCCCTCCCAAGGAGAAGCTCCTGCGTTAGGGACATTGGAAACCTGCATTTCTTCAGAGAAGGGTTCTTAGGCTGCTCAGGTGGAGAAGAACTAACATAACCCTTCAGCTTACAGGTGGAAAGCTGCGGGGGCAAGGAGGCATGGAGGTAAGGAGCATGAGCTCAGAGCCAGGTAAACACAGGTCTGTGTGAGCGAGGCCATGTAAGCTCAGGTGTGCATGGGGCAGGCCAGGTAAAGAAGGTAAATGTAGGTGCCCCAGCCAGGCAAGTAGTCCCATCCCCCCCCCACCATCCCCACCAGTTTCCCCCATGATTATGCAATTTTTTTCTCCATGTTTTCCACTACAGCAAGAGGTCAACCTCCCTCACCTTCTCACACTCAGCAAATATTGACCATTCACTCATTTCTTAGTAATTTCATGACAACTTATAGCTCAGTCACATCATCTGATCCCATAAATATTCCCAGATCCTTGAGGTCGCTCAACTCCCCCACCAGTGCACCTCCCATGTTGCCTTCCACGCCTTAAGGATTTTATTCTTCCCCATTGATTTTCCATGAAGTTATTTTCCATGGACTTGTACTGCAAAGCTCCCTGGGACTTATGTCTGAACAGAGTGTGCTGCTCGGCGCAGGGGACACAGAGGGGGGATTGACCCCTCCTCGAATCTGTGGAGGTGAGAGGGGCTGGTCAACTTTTCCTGCTGGACTGTAGGGCAGGGGGCAGCTGGCAGGAGGGCAGATAGTCAGAGGAGCTGAGGCTCTCCCCCAGGAGGCTGCCCCTGAGCCAGAACCTTTTGCTTCCTGCTCCTGTTCTCCCAGGCTCCTGTGGTTGCCAGAGCAGCCTGAAGCCTGCAGGAGCTCACATAATTATTGCATCTTCTAAGGAAGTGTGCAACCTGTCCAACTACATTTGGAGGTCCTCATCAGAAGCCCTCGGTTACTGAGAGAGTTATCCAAGGTAGCCATATTTATTACATCCTTAACTACTTTTTATTTTGAAGCTGGAAACTTTTATGGAATTTCCCATGCTAGGTATCAATATGGAGCTGCAGCTGCTGGCCTACACCACAGCCACAGAAACCCTGCATCTGAGCCACACCTGTGACCTATGCCACAGCTTGCAGCAAAGCTGGGGCTAGGGATCAAATTCACATCCTCATGGATAATATGTCAGGTTTTAGGTATTTGAGCTACAATGGGAACTCCAGGAAATGTTTTTACATTTCAAGTGATACATAACATAAAATTTACTGCTGTAACATTTTTTAAGTGTACAGTTCAGTGACGTTAAGTATATTCACAGTGTTTTACGACCTTCATCCATCTCAAGAATTTTTCATCCTCTCAAATTGACACTCTGCCCTTGTAAAACACTCATTCACCCTCATTCCTTAAGCCCCCAGCCCCAACATCCTACTTTCTGTCTCAGTGAATTTGATGAGTCTAGGTCCCCACAAGTAGAGTCACACATCATTTGCCCTTTTGTGATGGTATTATTTCACTGAGCATCAAGGTTCATCCTCATTGCCTGTGTCAGAATTCCTTTCCTTTTTCAAGGCTGTGTAATATTCCACTGTATGAATGGACCACATTGTGCTTATTCAATCATCCATTGAAGGAAGCTTGGGTCATTTCTACCTTTTTTTTTTTTTTAATTTTATGACTGTACCCAGAGCATATGGTAGTTGCTGGACTAGGAATTGAATGAGAGCTGCAGCTATGGGTCTATACCACAGCTCTGGTAACACCAGATCTTTAACCCACTGTGCTGGGTGAGGGATTTAAGCCAAACATCCTCAGTGACCTGAGATGCTGTAGCTGGATTATTAACCCATTGCCTCACAGCATTTCTATTTTTAGTATTGTGTTGTGCTGCTATGAACACATGTGTACAAATCTGCTACTGACCCTGAATCCAGTTCATTGTGGACACAGCCAGGAGGATTTCTGGACCACATGGTAATTCTAGCTTGATTTTTTTTGTTGTTACGAAACAACACACTATCCTTTGTAGTGGCTGCACCATTTACATTCCCACCTACAGCGTTTGAGGGTTACCATTTTCTAACTCCTCATTTTCACCAACATTTGTCATTTTCTGGGAATGAGGGTGGAGTGTGTGTGTGTGTGTGTGTGTGTGTGTGTGTGTATTTTAAAATAATAGCCATCCTAATAGGAGTGGAGAGGATTAAGGATTTTGTATCCATTGTCTCCTTTAATCGTTAGCACAGAGCTACGTGGCCTAAAAAATTGTACCCCTATCTTATAGATTAGGAAACTGAGGGCCAGAGAGCCAAGTTACTGGTCCAGAATTATGCAAATCATAAATAGTACAGACAGATTCGGGCCCAGGTCTCTGACTCTAGAACCCATATTGTTGGTACTGTGATGCAGGGTCTATAAGGATCCAAATGCCTGGAGAGCTTTGGATGCCAGTGGTCCATCCCTGCCTCATTTCCAATGAACAGTCTTCATCTTCCATTCCCACCAATAGGTTCTGAAAGATATGAGTCAGCCTAGATTGACTCTCAGGAGTGACTCACCACACTTGGCTCAGTGACAGGCAGGGAGCCCAGATGCACTCCGGGGGGATGGCTCTGGGTCACAGAACCCCCTTTGATGGCTTTCCAAGACCAGGGCACTATTTCAAATGCCACTAAGGGATCTCAGCAAATGACCTGTAAGGAAGACCTGTCTCCAAGGAACCACAGCTGGGACACTCATCTTGGCCACTTTGTAGATAAGGCCACTAAGGGTACAAAGATGGTGGAGGAATAATTAGGAGGAGCACTGGATCTACATTTCCTTTGGAAAGTGAGTGAGAAAGAGTGCAATTTAATTTAATTTCTGCTATTTTTATCGGAAGATGTCTATCTACTTTCATGAAGATTAATCCATTCATTCTATCAGGCAGAAAAGATCTGGAGTGAGCCACGTATTAATCTGGGTCCACTAAGAATCCAAAAAAAAAAATAGAGATTAAAGCTTTGTGGCCTGGAGATTGGCAGCTGCCATCTGCTTCTACATAGATGGAATCATGAGGTCCTATATCAACTGAGCCTCAACACCCCTGAAGGGAGTGGAGATCAGGAGTGAGGTGTTCTGTGCTCTGGGAAAACTGGTGGAACAGGCCTTCAGATGGTTAGATATTGCCAAAGAGTTTCTGAGCCCAATCCTTGCATCCCCTTATATCTAGAAAACCACAAAAGTCCTTTGTGGTGACTTCTGCTCTTCATGACTAGCAGTGACGTTCATGAGAAAAGCAGGGACCTTCTGCAAAATGTGGGCTTGGCTGCATGTACCTCCCCTTCACCAAAATCACATTTATTTAATTTTCTTACTTAAATAATTTTATTACATTTATAGGTGCACAACAATCATCATAACCAAATTTTATAGCATTTCCATCCCAAACCCTCAGTGCATCTTCCCACACCCCAACTTGTCTCATTTGGAAACCGTAAGTTTTCCTAAGTCTGTGAGTCAGTATCTGTTCTGCAAAGCTCATTGTGACCTTTTTTTATATTCCACATGTAAGTGGTAACATTTGATGTTGATGTCTCATTGTCTGACTGGTTTCATTTCACATGATAATTTCTAGGTCCTTCCCTGTGGCTATAAATGCTGTTATTTTGTTCCTTTTAATGGCTGAGTAATATTCCATTGTGTATATGTATCACATCTTCCCTATCCACGCCTCTGTCGATGGAAATTTAGGTTGTTTCCATGACTTCACTATTGTATAGAGTGCTGCAGTGAACATTGGAGTATATGTGTCTTTTCGAGTCATGGAATCCTCTGGATACATGCCCAGGAGTGAGATTGCTGGATCAAATGGTAATTCTATTTTTAGTTTTCTAAGGAATTTCCATACTGTTTTCCACAGTGGTTGTACCAATTTGCATTCCCACCAACAGTGTAATAGGGTTCCTTTTTCTCCACACCCTCTCCAGCACTTACTGTTTGTAGACTTTTTGATAATGGCCATTCTGGCTGGTGTAAGGTGGTACCTCATAGTGGTTTTGATTTGCATTTCCCTAATAATGAGTGATGTTGAATATCTTTTCATGTGTTTTTTTGGCCATCTGTATGTCTTCTTTGGAGAATTGTCTGTTTAGATCTTCTGCACATTTTTCGATGGGGTTGATTGTTTTTCTGGTATTGAACTGTAGGAGGTGTTTGTAGATTTTGAGGATTAATCACTTGTCAGTTGATCATTTGCAAATATTTTCTCCCATTCTGTGGGTTGTCTTTTCATTTTGTTTAGGGTTTCCTTTGCTGTGCAGAAATTTTAAGTTTAATTAAGTCCCATTTGTTTATTTTTCTTTTTATTGTCATTGCTGTAACTGTTGGATCTGAGAAGATGTTGCTGTCATTTTTGCCGCAGTGTTCGGCCTATGTTTTCCTCTAAGAGTTTTATAGTATCTGGTCTTATAGCTAGGTGTTTAATCCATTTGGATTTTATTTATGTGCATGGTGTTAGGAAGTGTCTTAATTTCATTTTTTTACCTGTGGCTGTCCAATTTTCTCAGCACCACTTATTGAAGAGGCTGTCTTTTCTCCATTGTGCATTCTTGCCTCCTTTGTCATATATTAGTTGAGTATAGGTGTGTGGGTTTAATTCTGGGCTTTCTATCCTGTTCCACTTATCTATATTTCTGTCTTTGTGCCATTACCATATGGTTTTGATGACTGTGGCTTTGTAGTATAATCTGAAGTCAGGGAGCCTGATTCTTCCAGCTCCATTTTTCTTTTCAGGATGTCTTCGGCTATTCTGGGTTTTTTGAGCTTCCAAACAAATTTTCAAATATTTTGTTCTAGTTCTTTGAAAAATGTCCTTTGTAATTTGATAGGGATTGCATTGACTGTGTAGATTGCCTTGGGTAGTATAGTCATTTTGATAATATTGACTCTTTCAGTCCAAGAGCATGGTATGTCTTTCCATCTGTTCAAGTCATCCTTGATTTCTTTCATCAGTGCCTTATAATTTTCAGAGTACAGGTCTTTTGTCTCTTTAGGCAGGTTTATTCCTAAGTATTTGGTTCTTTTTGATGCGATGGTAAATGGGATTGTTTTGCTAATTTCTCTTTCTGATCTTTCATTGTTAGTATATAGAAATGCAGTTGATTTCTGTGTATTAATTTTGTATCCTGCAACTTTGCCAAATTCATTGATGAGCTCTAACAGTTTTCTGGTAGAGTCTTTAGGATTCTCTAGGTATAGTATCATGTCATCTGCAAAAAGTGATAGTTTTACTTCTTCCTTCCCAATTTGGATTCCTTTTATTTCTTTT
>PVHT020000237.1:7271214-7318669 GCA_004024745.2 Catagonus wagneri | reverse complement strand
TTCATTGTTAGTATATAGAAATGCAGTTGATTTCTGTGTATTAATTTTGTATCCTGCAACTTTGCCAAATTCATTGATGAGCTCTAACAGTTTTCTGGTAGAGTCTTTAGGATTCTCTAGGTATAGTATCATGTCATCTGCAAAAAGTGATAGTTTTACTTCTTCCTTCCCAATTTGGATTCCTTTTATTTCTTTTTCTCCTCTGATTGCTGTAGCTAGGACTTCCATAACTATGTTGAATAGTAGTGGCGAGAGTGGACATCCCTGTCTTGTTCCTGATCTCAGTGGGAATTCTTTCAGCTTTTCACCATTGAGAATGATGTTAGCTCTGGGTTTGTCATAGATGGCCTTGATTATGTTGAGGTAGGTTCCCCCTATGCCCACTTTCTGAATGGTATCAGGGTGATGGTTGCCTCATAGAATGAGTTTGGGAGTGTCCCTTCCTCTGCAATTTTTTGGAAGAGTTTCAGAAAGTCAGGTGTTAGCTCTTCTCTAAATATTTGATAGAATTCACCTGTGAAACCATCTGGTACTGGACTTTTGTTTGTTGGAAGTTTTTCAATCACGGTTTCAATTTCAGAAGTTGTGATTGGTCTATTCATATTTTCTATTTCATCTTGGTTTAGTCTTGGGAGATTGTACTTTTCTAAGAATTTGTCCATTTCTTCTAGGATTTCCATTTTATTGCCATATAGTTGCATATAGTAGTCTCTTATGATCCTTTGTATTTCTGTGATGTCTGTTGTTACTTCTACTTTTTCATTTCTAATTTTACTGATTTGTGTCCTGTCTCTTTTTTTCTTGATAAGTCTGGCTAAGGGTTTATCAATTTTGTTGATCTTTTCAAAGAACTAGCTTTTAGTTTCATTGATCTTTTCTATGGTTTTCTTCGTTTCTATTTCGTTGATTTTTGCTCTGATCTTTATGATTTCTTTTCTTCTTCTGCTTTAGATGTAAAGTTAGGTTGTTTATTTGAGCTTTTTCTTGTTTCCTGAGGTAGGCTTGTATTGCTATAAACTTTCCTCTTAGAACTGCTTTTGCTGCATCCCAGAGGTTTTGGGGTGTCGTGTCTTTGTTGTCATTTACTTCTAGGTATTTTTTTAATTTCCTCAGTGATCCATTGGATATTTAGTAGCATGTTGTTCAGTCTCCATGTATTTGTATTTTTGGCCATTTTTTTCTTGTTGTTGATTTCCAGTCGTATAGCATTGTGGTCAGAGAAGATGCTTGAAATGATTTCAGTTTTCTTAAAGTTACTGAGGCTTGATTTGTAGCCCAGGATGTGATCAATCTTAGAGAATATTCCATGCGCACTTGAGAAGAATGTGTATTCTGTTGCTTTTGGATGTAATGTCCTAAAATATCTATTAAGTCCATCTGGTCTAATGCTTCATTCAGGGCCTGTGTTTCCTTATTGATTTTCTGCCTGGATGACCTGTCCATTGCTGTAAGTGGGGTGTTAAAGTCCCCCACTAAGATGGTGTTATTGTTGATTTCTCCTTTTAAGGTTGTTAGCAGTTGCCTTATATATTGTGGTGATCCTATGTTGGGTGCATAAATATTTAAAATGGTTATATCTTCTCCTTGGATTGATCCTTTGATCATTATGTAGTGCCCTTCCTTGTCTCTTAAAATGTTCTTCATTTTAAAGTCTGTTTTGTCTGATAGGAGTATTGCTACTCCGGCTTTCTTTAGATACCCGTTTCCATGGAATATTTTCTTCCATCCTCTCACTTTCAATTTGTATGTGCCTCTGGAAGTGAAGTGGGTCTCTTGAAGACAGCATATATATGGGTCTTGTTATTGTATCCATTTGGCTAGTCTATGTCTTTTGGTTGGGGCATTGAGTGCATTAACATTTAAGGTAATTATTCATATATATGCTCTTATTGCCATTGTATTAACTCTTTGGGGTTTTTGTTGCTCTATTTTTCTTCCCTTATTCTCTTGTTGTCTCCTCTCACAAGATGGCTATCTTTAATGTTGTATTTGAGTTGATTTTTCCTATTTGTTTGTGTATCAATTGTAGATTTTTGGGTTGTGGTTACCCTGAAGTTTTGATATAGGTGTCTATATATAACTGAGATTGTATTAGGTTGTTGGTTTCTTAATTGCATGTGTGTCTCCAGTGACCTGCATTTGTGCTCTCTTCTCATGGTTTCTGATTTTGGTAGCATAATTGTACATGGATGATTTAGTATCTTTACTGTATATACGCCTTTATTGGTGGGCCTAGTCATTTGTGGTGTTTTTGATTCTGGTTGTGGCCTTTTCTTTTCTGCTTAGAGAAGTTCCTTTAGGATTTGTTGTAAAGCTGGTTTAGTGTTGCAGAAATCTCTTAGCTTTTGCTTATCTGTAAAGGTTTTGATTTCTCCTTCAAATCTGAATGAGAGCCTTGCTGGATAAAGTAATCTTGGTTGGATTTTTCCCTTTCATCACATTTAGTATATCATGCCACTCCCTTCTGGCCTACAGAGTTTCAGATGAAAAATCTGCTGATAACCTTTTTGGGTTCCCTTGTATATCATTTGTTTCTTTTCCCTAACTGCCTTCAATATTTTCTCTTTGTCTTTAATTTTGGTCATTTTGATTACTGTGTTTCTCGGGGTGTTCCTCCTTGGGTTTATTTTATATGGTACTCATTGTGCTTCGTGGATTTGAGTGAGTGGTTCCTTTCCCATATTAGGAAAGTTTTCAGCTATAATCTCCTCAAATATTTTTTCTGTCCCCTTCTCTCTCTCTTCTCCCTCTGGCACCCCTATAATATGGATGTCGGTGCGTTTAACTGTATCCCAGAGTTCTCTGAGACTCAGCTCATTTCCTTTCAATCTTTTATCTCTATTCTATTCTGCATTAGTTATTTCCACTAATCTGTCCTCCACCTCACTGATTCATTCTTCTGCCTCCTGTATGCTACTGTTGGCTGCTTCTAATGAATTTTTTATTTCAGTGATTGTATTTTGCATCTCTTCTTGTTTAATTTTTACAGCTTGTATTTCTCTGCTCAGTGTTTCCTGTAAATGATCGATCTTTGCCTCCAGTCTATTTCCAATGCCTTGCATCATCTTCAGCATCAACAGTCTAAAGTCTCTTTCTGAGAGGCTGATAATCTTCTCATCACTGAGCTGTTTTTCTGGGCTTTTCTCTTTCTCCCTTATCTGAGTTAGAGTTTTCTGTCTTTTCATTTTTATAGGTTTTTGGTGTGGTAACCTTTGTGCTGACAATAGAGTTGTAGCCTCCCTTAGTTCAGCCTCCCCTGTGGCTAAAGTTGGTATGGAGGGGGCTTGCTGTAGGCTTCCTGATGGGAGGGACTGATGCTTGCTCACTGGTAGGTGGGGTTGATTCCTGTCCCTCTGATGGGTGGGGCTTTGTCTCTGGATGAGATTAGAGGCTGGCTGTGTGCCTGAGGGATCTTTAGGCAGCCTGTTTAGTGATGGGTGGGGCTGAGATCCCACCTGGATTATTGTTTGGCCTGGGGCTTCTCAGCACTGATGGGAGGGACCAGATTTTCCCAGCAATGGCCCCCTCCAGAGAAATGCAGGCTGCTGAATGTCCTCTAGAGCTTCACCTCCAATGCCCTTCCCCCACAACAAGGCACAGTCACCCCTATTTTCTCAGGAGATCCTCCAAGAATTGCAGTCAGGTTCCACCCGGATTCCTCTGGAGACTGCTTTGCCCTGGGACCCAGTGCACGTGAAAGTCTGTGTGTGCCTTTCAAGAATGGGGTCTCTGTTTCCCCCAGTCCTGTGGAGCTCCTGCACACAAGCCCCGCTGGCCTTCAATGCCAGATGCTCTGGGGGCTCTTTCTCCCTGTACCTGATCCCCAGGCATGGGGATTTGAGGTGAGGCTCAGAACTCTCAGTCCTGTAGCTGAGTCTCTGTGATGCAGTTACTTTCCAGTCTGTGGGGCTTCCCACCTAGGAGGTATGGGGTTGTTTCTATCACATAATCACCCCTCCTACCTCTTGATGTGGTCTCTGCTTTGTCTTCTGAAGCAGAATATCTTTTTTGGAAGTTTACAGTCCATTTGGTTGAAGGTTGCTCAGGATTTGGTTGTAGTTTTGCTTTGTTTTGGGAGAGATGTTGAGCTCCAGTCCTTCTATTCCACCATCTTAATCCAATCTCCCAGGATGCTTTTTGAACTCTTAGGCTCTCTTCCACTTCACCTTTTACAAGTTTCTCCTTTGCTCAGGTTGCTTGTCATCTAGATAACTTTTTCTTACTTTTCTGGTCCCCATCCACTTTCTGGTACTTTCATGCAAGAAGATTTCTGTCACCTCTGAAGTCTTGCTCTTTCTGTGACATTTATGCTGCATTTAACTGCTTCCTTGTCAGTATCCCCTGCTATGTGGTCATATCCCTATTAGGACTGTAGCATATTTACCATTGTCTCTCAAGAATTACTCCTGCCACTGACACACAGTAGACCCTCCATTTATATTTGTGAATTAGCAACAAGCACCCCAGCATTGATAACTTTTGCCATGCCTTTCTATATCACAAAATATAATACTGACAGTTTTAGAGAAATTTAAAATGTCAAATGGACTTTGGATTATGTGGAATTTCAGTTCCAAGTGCACACTGAGATTGTGTGATAATATATGAAAAAATGGAAAAACTGCACATCAACCGACGTAAAGAATGTACTTTGAGACTTCTTTAAAGGGTGAGACAATGAGCTTCCATTATATTCTTTTCCCTCTTTCCCCTTCCTTATCCCTGCACAATCATTTCCTCCCCCTCTTTTACTTTATTTAAGCTTCTTCTCAGAGGTGAAGTCTACTCCAGCCTATTCCAAGCTCAGTAGATAGATTTACAAAGATCAACTAGGGTCCTGTTGCATGGTGGGGGGCAAAGAGGGATGGGAAAATGTGTTTACATGGAGACTGGAACATGATACCTGCAGAGCTGAATGAAATATCCTGATTCACTGAATTAAATTTGTTCTACTTCACATTAGTTTCAGATGAGGAATCTATCCTTCCTTAGATTAACTACATCTTTTATATTATATATATAATTTCATATTTTAAATGCTTATTTGTTTCTAAAAATCTCAGAAAAAGAGGTTATAGATTTTTCAAATATTGGACAGTTTTAACATTTCAATAATACCGATTACATATTCAGCAAATTTTCTCTCAAACTGTTTGTACAATATGAAGAAGAGCTTGAAATCCAGCCTTTTTCAATCAACAATACCTTGCTGTAAAAACAGCTTTGGTTATATCAGCATAAAAGAAGACTTGCAGTTAATTCTTCCACTGAGTCATAAGATTTGTGTCCACATGTCATAGTTTCAGCACAACAACATTTTAATAGGCCTTGAGAGTAACACTCTCTTAGAACAGTGACTCACACAACTACTGGAGGTGGATATATACACAATACATTATTTTAAGTAAATCTAAAATATGAAGATGTTTTTGTTCCCAATAATCTAAAACCATGTAAGAACTAGTGGTCCAAAGTCAAATTCATGAATAGATTCGTGATTACAAATAATATGACAAATCAAAACAGAAAATGATTTTCCCCCCAGTATTCTCAGGCTATATCAATGGAGAACAAGCAAATGTGAGTTCTGTTACATCAGTTCTTAATATATGTGAGTATGCTGCTATGACATAAACTGTCCTTGTGTTAACACTGCAGCCTAACTCCTCAACCTCCTACCCAATATCACCAACAAACATGCTGTCATCTCCTTCCTAGTTGCCAGGACAATGCGTTTGATGCCTTTACACTAAGTTAGGTGGGAAAAGACAAGAGCAAAATCTTTTTTCTAGGTGAGGCTCTTGATTCATCAAGTTGCCAGTTTTGACGTTAGTCCAGATAATTGCCCTAGTAGTTTCTGCCAGGCACCGTTCACCTCCTTATTCCTTAGACTGTAAATCATGGGGTTTAGCATAGGAGTAAAAATGGCATAAAAGAGAGAGATAAACTTCTCCTGAAGGACAGAGGCGCTGGAGTATGGTTGGATGTAAGTGAAAATGGCCATGCCATAGCACAGGACAACCACTGTGAGGTGAGAGGCACAGGTGTGGAAGGCTTTCTTTCTCCCCTCCATGGACTGGATCTTTAGGATGGTGGAGATGATCAGGATGTAGGACAAGAGAACCAAGCAGAAAGGTGTCATCAGCAGGACAATGCTAGAAACCGTGACTGCAACCTTGTTGGAGGAGGTGTCCACACAGGCCAGCCTGACGACAGCTAGAGTTTCACAGGATATGTGATCAATATACATGTTTGTGCACATGGGCAGCTGAAAGGTGATGGCAGTCTGCACGAGAGAGTTGACAGAGCCACTGACCCAGCAAGTGATGGTCAGCCTGGTACAGAACCCTCCATGCATGATGACCGAGTATCTCAGGGGGTTACACACAGCCACGTAGCGGTCATAGGCCATCACTGCCAGGAGAACAAACTCAGTCCCACCCAGGCCCAGGGAGAAAAACAACTGGGCTGCACAGCTCATGAATGGGATTCCTCTATGTTCTGCAAGAAGGTGCACCAACATCTGGGGCACGATGCTTGTGGCATAAGAGACGTCAACAAGGGAGAGGTTGGTGAGAAAAAAATACATGGGAGTGTGGAGTCGACTGTCCAGTCTGATCAGAAGAACAATGACGAAGTTCCCCAACACTGTTACTAGATACAGGACCAAGAACAGGACAAAGAGAGAGACCTGAGTGTCCCAGTCACTAGACAAGCCAAGGAGAATAAACTCTTTCTCCCATGTCTGGTTATCTGTTCCCATTTAAAAACAGATGATTATTAATCTGAAGAGAGAGTCAGAAAAAAATAGAAGCTGTTGAATCATAGAAACATAAAAATAACTTTTATCAATATATACTACGCACAGCTGGCCAGCCTTAGTCAGATGTTTCAGGTTATTTATGGGCCAAGATGACAGGCTTCATCCTGATATGCATTGTATCCACTTTACATCATAGAACAAGCCTGTACCTTCATAAGGACATGATGTGGTCTCTGGGAGACCCAGTTAAAATCTGAATATCTTTACCAACTTACCTCAGATTCTAGGGCAAGTAAGGGATTGCAGATAACAGTGGCATCTAAAATGACCAACAGTGAAGAAAAACTTGGCTGGAAAGTTACAAAAACTAACTTAAATAATCCTTTAAGGAAAAGGCTTATTGGGAAGAGGCAAGGTCTTGTGAAAAGATATGGAATCAGAGAAGCCAGGTTTAAAATTGATTTTATTTAACAGCCTTGTCATTCTGGTTTGGGGACAAATGTGTATATATGAAACAGGATAATATTAGTCAACTCACAAGTATACTTAAGTTCGAATATAGGTAACTTATGAAGAATATCTTGTGAACTGTTACTTATAGTAGGACTGCAGCAGTATGGGTTTTAGTTGTAACATGACCTCTGTGTTGGGGTAAATAAGATAGCAAACATGATTTTTCCACATGCACCTTACAAATTCAGACATAAATAATATTTGAGGAGATTTTTAATAAAACTGAGGGCTTAGGAATAGCTGGGTAGCATTGAGGACCTAGGGACAATTTGTCTTTCCAGTAGTCTTTGGTCTCCAGCCTCAGTGAGATATGATGTGGTAGACGATTATAATTGTATCTTTTCATTTTTCTCATTTCAATGTGCTGTTGTTAAGGATCTACACTTTTTGTTGTCTCTTTTGTCTTTTTAGAGCCATACCCATGGCCTGTGGAGGTCCCCAGGCTAGGGGTCTGATCAGAGCTGTAGCCATCAGCCTATAACAGAGACACAGCAACACGGGATCTGTGCTGCATCTGTGACCTACACCACTGTGCATGGCAATGCCAGATCCTTAACCCAATGAGTGAGGCCAGGCATTTAACCTATGTCCCCATGGATGCTAGTCTGGTTCGTTAACCACTGAGCCACGATGGGAACTCCAGGGATCTACATTTTTATGTTGGCTCAAATTAAGGAAATGAGACTATAGATGCTTGGCTTTTTATTTAGGAGAGAAAAAGGGAAGTGAACATTTAAGTACTCTTATTCAGTGTTGAAGGCAGAGAAGGAGGTATGAGTTCATGAAGATCTATAGTAGGATGGAATTGACTGTTTTCTTTCACACAGAAAGTGCTTTTTCTGTAGAACTATACATGATAATATCAATTTCTAATGTTAATCAGAAGCTTTTACATTTTTAAATATTTTATAGGACTGATTCATTCTTATTATTTTCCATGCCTGCCCAATTTCACTACATTTCCTTTTCTTGCAGTGGACAAAATAAGGGCAAGTAGGAGAAAAGGTCGTAAGAGGTCTTGAGGGGAGAAACAGAGATGCTTGTGTAATCCCCAAACTCTCGGGGGCTGGGGGGGTGTCTCTGAGCAGAAAAGTGAATATTACCTATGCTTCAACTCTCTTACTGTGTGAAAAGTAATAAAGGGAAAATGTCCAGAAGAGGAGTCTGAAGCAAACCATGAACATAAATTACAGCAAGGATTATCAATTATAGGCCTCCTAGAAGAATCGTCAGCAGGAAAGAATCAGTCATTATAAGCCCCAACAGGAAAAGATAGACATTGCCTCTCATAAAAAATCGACTACCAAGGTATGGAATTCTGGGCTCGACCACTGCCAGGGCCAAGTGTGTGTGCCAGTCAGGAGGCAGCCTGCCTGGCCACCCGCGGGTGTTGATTTAGTACAAGAAAGAAAAGAAACAGCAAGTATATTATCAAGTGCATCAACAAAGTATGTGTAAGGGAGTGAGCTTTCTCCTCTGCATAATCAACATTGTACTTCCTTCTGCTGTATTACGTCCTCTAGATAGCCTGTGGAATAGATCACGCTCAAGAAATTCTTTGAGGATTAAGATGGTAGAATAGAAGGACTGGAGCTCAACTTCTCTCATAAAAACAACAAAATTACAACCAAATGGACTGGAAACTTTCAAAAAAGATATTATATTCCAGAAGACAAAGAGGAAACCACATCAGGAAGTAGGAGGGGTGATTATGCGATATAAGCAATCCCATACCTTCCGGGTGGGAAGCCCCTCAGATTGAAAAGTAACTGTATCACAGAGACTCACCTAAAGGACTGAGAGTTCTGAGCCCCACACCAAATCCCCATGCCCAGGGATCTTGCACAGGGAGAAAGAGCCCCCAGAGCATCTGGCATTGAAGGACACTGGGGCATGTATGCACAAGCTCCATGGGACTGGGGGAAACAGAGATCCCATTCTTAAAAGGCACACACAGACTTTCATGTACACTGGGTCCAAGGGCAAAGCAAAGTCTCCATAGGAATCCTGGTGGAACCTGACTGCAATTCTTGGAGGATCTCCTGGGAAAACAGGGGTGACTGTGGCTTCTTGTGGGAGAAGAGCATTGGAGGCAAAGCTCTAGGGAATATTCATCAGCCTGCATTTCTCTGGAGGTAGACATTTTTGGGAAAACTTGGCCCCTCCTATCACCACTGAGAAGCCCCAGGCCAAAAATAATCCAAGTGGGATCACAGCCCCACCATCAGTAAACAGGCTGCCTAATGAACCCTCAGGCACACAGCCATCTCTAATCTAACCCAGAGACAAAGCCCCATCCACCAGAGGGATAGGAATCAGTGCCACCTACCAGTGGAAAGGCACCAGTCCCTCCCATCTGGAAGCCTACAACAAGGCCCCCCTTACCAACTTCAGCCACAGGGGAGGAAAACACAGGGGAGTAAAAGAGGCTACAACTCTACTGTTTGCAAAAAGGACACCACACCAAAAACCTATAAAAATGAAAAGACAGAAAAATGTAACTCAGAGAAGGGAGAAAGTAAAAACCCCAGAAAAACAGCTCAGTGATAAGGAGATTATCAGCTTCCCAGAAAGAGACTTTAGACTGTTGGTGCTGAAGATGATGCAAGACATTGGAAATAAACTGAAGGCAAAGATTGATAATCTAAAGGAAACACTGAACAAAGAAATACAAGATATAAAAATTAAGCAAGAAAAGAAGCAAAATGCAATAACTGAAATAAAAAAAATCATTAGAAGCAGCCAACAGTAGCATACAGGGGGCAGAAGAACGAATCACCGAGGTGGAGGACAGATTAGTGGAAATCACTAATGCAGAAGAGAAAATAGATAAAAGATTGAAAGGAAATGAGCAGAATCTCAGAGAACTCTGGGATAATGTTTAATGTACCAACAACATCCTTATTATAGGGGTAACAGAGGGAGAAGAGAGAGAGAAGGAGACAGAAAAAATATTCAAAGAGATAATAGCTGAAAACTTCCCTAATATGGAAAAGGAACCACTCACTCAAATCCAGGAAGTGCAGTGAGTACCATATAAAATAAACCTAAGGAGGAACACCCTGAGACACATATTAATCAAAATGACCAAAATTAAAGACAAAGAGAAAATATTGAAAGCAGCTAGGGAAAAGAAACAAATGACATACAAGGGAACCCCGAAATTGTTATCAGCAGATTTTTCAACTGAAACTCTGCAGGCCAGAAGGGAGTGGCATGATATATTTAACGTGCTGAAAAGAAAAAACCTCCCACCAAGATTACTTTACCCATCAAGCCTCTCATTCAGAGAGAAATCAAAACCTCTATAGACAAAAAAAAGCTAAGAAGATTCTGCAACACTAAACCAACTTTACAACAAATACTAAAGGAACTTCTCTAGGCAGAAAAAAAAAGGCCACCACCAGAAATAAAAACACCAAAAAAGACAAGGCTCACCAGTAAATGCATATATACGGGAAAGATACTAAAGCATCTATGCACAGTTGTGCTACCAAAATCAGAAATCGTGAGGAGCACAAATGCAGGACACTGGATATGCAACATGCAATTAAGAAACCAACAACTTAAAACATCTCGCTTATATATAGACACCTATATCAAAACTTCAGGGTAACTGCAAACCAAAAATCTACAATCGATACACAAACAAATAAGACAAATCTACCCAAATACAACATTAAAGATAGTCTTCAAACCACAAGAGACAACAAGAGAAGAAGGGAAGAAAAAAGAGCAACAAAATCCAAAACAATTAATAAAATGGCAATAAGAACATACTTATCAATAATTACCTTAAATGTTAATGGACTGAATGCCCCAAACAAAAGACATAGACCAGCTGTTTGGATACAAAAACAAGACCATACATATGCTGTCTTCAAGAGACCAACTTAACTTCTAGAGACACATACAAATTGAAAGTGAGAGGATAGAAGAAAATAGTCCATACAAACTGAAATCAAAAGGGAGTTCCCTTCATGGCTCAGTGGTTAACGAATCCGACTAGGAACCACGAGGTTGCAGGTTCCATCCCTGGCCTTGCTCAGTGGGTTAAGGATCCAGCGTTGCTGCGAGCTATGGTGTAGATTGCAGACGCAGCTCGGATCCCGCATTGCTGTGGCTGTGGCGAAGGCCAGTGGCTACAGCTCCTGTTAGACCCCTAGCCTGGGAACCTCCATATGCTGTGAGTGTGGCTCTACATAAAAAGGCAAAAAAGAAAGCCAGAGTAGCAATACTCATATCAGACAAAATAGACTTTAAAATGAAGAACATTTTAAGAGACAAGGAAGAGCACTACATAATGATTAAAGGATCAATCCAAGAAGAAGATATAGCAATTTTAAATATCTAGGCACCCAACATAGGATAACCACAATGTATAAGACAAGTGCTAGCAACCTTAAAAGGAGAAATCAACAATAACACAATCATTGTGGGGGACTTTAACACCCCACTTAGAGAAATGGACAGATCATCCAGACAGAAAATCAATAAGGAAACACAGGCTCTGAATGAAGCATTAGACCAGATGGACTTAATAGATAGTTATAGGACATTCCATCCAAAAGCAACAGAATACACGTTCTTCTCAAGTGCACACGGAACATTGTCTAAGATTGATCACAACCTGGGCTACAAATCAAGCCTTGGTAACTTTAAGAAAGTTGAAATCGTATCAAGTGCCTTTTCTGACCACAATGCTATATGACTGGAAATCAACAACAAGAAAAAAAATGGCAAAAAAATACAAACACATGGAGACTAAACAACATGCTACTAAACAACCAATGGATCACAGAAGAAATCAAAGAGGAAATTAAAAAATACCTAGAAGTAAATGACAACAAAGACACAACACTACAAAACCTCTGGGATACAGTAAAAGCAGTCCTAAGAGGAAAGTTTATACCAATACAAGCCAACCTCAAGAAACAAGAAAAAGCTCAAATAAAAAACCTAACTTTACATCTAAAGCAGCTAGAAGGGGAAGAACAGACAAGACCTAAAGTTAGTAGAAGAAAAGAGATCATAAAAATCAGAGCAGAAATCAATGAAATAGAAAGGAAGAAAATCTTTGAAAAGATCAATGAAACTAAAAGCTAGTTCTTTGAAAAGATCAAAAAATTGATAAACCCCTGACCAGACTTATCAAGAAAAAAAAAGAGGACACAAATCAACATAATTAGAAATGAAAAAGGAGAAGTAACAACAGATATCACAGAAATACAAAGGACCATAAGCAACTAATATATGCAACTATATGCCAATAAAACAGAAAACCTTGAAGAAATGGACAACTTCTTAGAAAAGTACAATCTCCCAAGACTAAACCAAGATGAAATAGAAAATATGAATAGACCAATCACAAGTTCTGCAATTGAAATTGTGATTAAAAAACTTCCAACAAACAAAAGTCCAGGACCAAATGGCTTCACAGATGAATTCTATCAAACATTTAGAGAAGAGCTAACACCTGTCCTTCTGAACTCTTCCAAAAAACTTCAGAGGAAGGGACAATCCCAAACTCATTCTATGAGGCAACCATCACCCTGATACCAAAACCAGACAAAGATACCACAAAAAAATAAAACTACAGGCCAATTTCATTGATGAACATAGATGCAAAAATCCTTAACAAAATACTAGCCAACCGAATCCAACAATACAATAACAGGATTGTACACCACGATCAAGTGGGATTTATCCCAGGGATGCAAGGATACTTCAATAACCTCAAATCAATCAGTGTGATACACCATATTAACAAACTGAAGAATAAAAACCATATGATACTCTCAGTAGAAGCAGAGAAAGCCTTTGATAAAATACAACACCCATTTCTGATAAAAAAAAAAAAAACCTTGCAGAAAGTGGGCATGGGGGAACTGATGTCAACATAATAGAGGCTATCTATGACAAATCCAGGGCTCACATCATTCTCAATGGTGAAAAGTTGAAAGAATTCCCACTGAGATCAGGAACAAGACAAGGATGTCCACTCTCATGACTATTGTTCAACATAGTTTTGGAAGTCCTAGCTACAGCAATCAGAGAAGTAAAAGAAATAAAAGGGATCCAAATTGGAAAGGAAGAAGTAAAACAATCACTGTTTGCAGATGACATGATACCATACCTAGAGAATCCTAAAGACTCTACCAGAAAACTGTTAGAGCTCATCAATGAATTTAGCAAAGTTGCAGGATACAAAATTAATACACAGAAATCAACTGCATTTCTATATACTAACAATGAAAGATCAGAAAGAGAAATTAGGGAAGCAATCTCGTTTACCATCACATCAAAAAGAATCAAATACTTAGGAATAAACCTACCTAAAGACACAAAAGACCTGTACTCTGAAAACTATAAGATGTTGATGAAAGAAATCAAGGATGACATGAACAGATGGAAAGACATACCATGCTCTTGGATTGGAAGAGCCAATATTATCAAAGTGACTATACTGCCCAAGGCAATCTACACATTCAGTGCAATCCCTATTGAATTACAAAGGACATTTTTCACAGAACTAGAATAAAATATTTTAAAGTTTGTTTGGAAACACAGAAGACCCCAAATAGCTGAAGACGTCCTGCAAAAGAAAAATGGAGCTGGAGGAATCAGTCTCCCTGACTTCAGATTATACTACAAAGCCACAGTCATCAAAACCATATGGTACTGGCACAAAGACAGAAATATAGATAAGTGGAACAGGATAGAAAGCCTAGAATTAAACTCATGCACCTATAGTCAACTAATCTATGACAAAGGAGGAAAGAATATACAATGCAGAAAAGACATCCTGTTCAATAAGTGGTGCTGGGAAAACTGGACAGCTACATGTAAATAAATGAAATGAGAACACTTCCTAACACCATGCTCAAAAATAAGCTCAAAATGGATTAAAGACCTAGATATAAGACCAGATAATATAAAGCTCTTAGAGGAAAAGCTAGGCCAAACACTGACATAAATGACAGCAACTTCTTCTCAGATCCACCTGTTAGAGTAATGACAATAAAAAGAAAAATAAACAACTGGGACTTAATTAAACTTAAAATTTCTGCACAGCAAAGGAAACCCTAAACAAAATGAAAAGACTACCCATGGAATTGAAGAAAATATTTGCAAATGAATCGACTGACAAGGGATTAATCTCCAAAAGTAACAAACACTTCCTACAGCTTAATACTAAAAAAACAAACAACCCCATCAAAAAATGGGTAGAAGATCTAAACAGACAGTTCTCCAAAGAAGACATACAGATGGCCAAAAAACACATGAAAAGATTTTCAACATCACTTGTTATTAGGGAAATGCAAATCAGAACCACTATGAAGTCCCACCTTACACTGGCCAGAATGGCCATCATCAAAAAGTCTACAAACAATAGTGCTAGAGAGGGTGTAGAGAAAAATGAACCCTATTACACTGTTGGTGGGAATGCAAATTGGTGCAACCCCTGTAGAAAACAGTATGGAGGTTCCTTAGAAAACTAAAAATAGAATTACCATTTGATCCAGCAATCTCACTCCTGGGCATCTATCCAGAGAAATCTGTGACTAAAAAGACACATGTACTCCAATGTTCATTGCAGCACTCTATACCATAGCCAGGTCATGGAAACAACCTAAATGCCCATTGACAGAGGAATGGATAGGGAAGATGTGGTACATATACACAATGGAATATTACTTAGCCATTAAAAGGAATGAAATAACATTTATAGCAACGTGATGGACCTAGAAATTACCTTGCGAAATGAAACAGTCAGACAATGAGACACCAGCATCAACTGCTATCACTTACATGTGGAAATTAATAAAAAGACACAATGAATTTCTTTGCAGAACAGATACTTACTCACAGACTTTGGAAAGCTTATGGTTTCCAAATGAGATAAGTTGGGGGGTGGGGGGATGCACTGAGTGTTTGGTATGGAAATGCTATAAAATTTGGTTGTGATGATTTTTGTACACCTATAATTGTAATAACATTCATTAAGTAATTTAAAAAATCGACTACCCCAGCAACTCAACAAATGAGAAACCATAATCTCTGAATTTTCAATTTTCTCCAAAGAACTTTTGTTTAAAACAACCTTTCCAATATCCTCCTGTTCCCCTATAAACTAATGTTCTTCTCCCTTGTTTGTAGGACTTGCCTATGGCTTTTGCTAGAACTTGCATGTCCTGAATTGCAATTTCTCTGGCTACTCCCAAATAAACCCATTTGTTGGTAAAATAACTATTTTCTTTTTAAGTTCAGAATTTGTTAAAGGACAAAACAAAGCAAGCATGTCTGGAAATGGCCATCTGTTTCATGGTTCAGACACATATCATTTTCACAAACCTCTTTTGTAATGTCCCTAAGCCTGATCTCTTTCCACAGTTCCTCTTCTACTGCTCTATCAAGATCATTTTTACCACCGTCCCTCACTTTGCTTTTCTTCAATCATGCTCAGGCTGAGAAAATAACTACTTGCCTTAAAGAAGCATTCAAATTTAATTCTAAAACCACAAGAAACTTTTTAATTTTAAAAATCTGTAATAGATCATCAACAAGGATCTGATGTATGGCACAGGGAAGTGTTTCGTATTCTGTAACAACCCATATGGTAGAAGAATCTGAAAAAAAGAATGGATATGTGTATACATATACATGAATCACTTTGCTGTACACCTGAAACTAATATAACATTGTAAGTCATCTGTACTCCACCGTAAACTAAAAATTAAATTAAAAATAAGCATAGAAAATAGAAAATCTGCTACCTGTTGTTGAGTACATAGCAGATCTACAGCAGAAAGCAGGTATTTCTTTTTCTATTAATTTGGAAAATATCTGTTAAGTGCCATCTGTGCTAGATGCTGGTGTTTCAAGGTGAATATTACACTTATCTGTGTTTAATGAACTGACCCAGCCATAGAGGAAATGACACAAAGCATCATCACATCATTTTTCCCCTGATTCATGTGCAAGCTGCCTGGAGAACACATCAACCGATGACTCACTGTGCTCTACAATGCTGCACATATCTCTACTACAGCTGTTGTCTCATTACAAGTGAGTGACAGTGTCACATCTAAATACAGGAATGAACCTCAGAGTCTAATCATTTCTGCTTTGAATCATTCTCTTCCATTCCCTGAAGCAAGCCACTTGGCCTCTCTGAGTCTCATAATTCTTCATCTCTTTAATGTGGATAATGTTGGCCAACTGAAAGGATACTGCTGAAAAGTAGGAACTGAAGATCCAACAAGTGACTGAATATTTGTGACTGAATTAGGGCAAGTACCCATCATTTGGGGATGAAAATTGATCTAAACTTTGACCTCTCTCTCTCCCTCTCTTCTTCCTTCATTTAGCATTTCCCTTTGCCATCTAGAAGATTCCCCTACTCCTGATTGATTCTTTTCCCCTCATTATAAAAAATATACAGAACTCTCAACATGAAGAAAGGAATCTTTGCTGTCTGGTTTTTTGTTGTTGTTGTTTTTCTTTTTAGGGATGAACCAGCAGCATGTGGAAGTTCCCAGGCTAGGGGTGAAACTGGAGCTGCAGCTGCCAGCCTACACCACAGCCACAGCAATGCTGTGGGATCCTAGCCATGTCTGCCATGTACACCACAGCTCACAGCAGTGCTGGATCCTTAACCCACTGAGCGAGGCCAGGGATCAAACCTGAAACCTCATGGGTACTCTTCAGATTCGTTTCCGCTGTGCCACAACAGGAATTCTTCTTTGCTGTTTTTCATTCTAATTTTTTCTTCCTTTCACATCCAAAGTTCTCAAAAGACTGGCATCCCCTTCTCAGGTTTATTTCCTCAAAACTTTCATCCTTTAAATGTGGAAATGTCATTTTCACCTTCACTAATCCATAGTATTGTACTCTTAAAGGTCATTCATAGTTTTCTAGGCATCAAACAGAGAAACCTGGTTTTCATTGCTAATTTTTGACAAAGTTAATTAATTGCTCCTTCCACCTCTCAACTCTATCATTCAATTCTGATGTGGTTTCCCTCCAATCTATAATTCCTCATCTGAATTCTTGGATAATTTCTCTAAATTTTCTTACCCATTACTGTGAGAATTTTATAAGTTTCTGTGCTCACAAATGTGTACCCTTCCTTCTATAGTTCACTTTGATGGAAAGATTTGTGATTTCTAACTACAATGATTAATCTCCCAGACTTCCCTCCAAAGGTCCAGATGTTTTCCCAACAACTTAATAAATGTCCCATACATATCTCACTCATGTCCCCACATGCTGTGTTACTTCCTCACTTCTCCATGTCTGTCAGTGGAACTAAAGTTCTGGCACTCTTCCAACACATCATGATTCATTTTTTTTTCTTACTCCTCATCACTATACAAAATAGACTGTAATTTATTTAATGCTCAAATAAACCTTTATTTTTTAGTTGTCTTTAATCTTTCAGTTAGTGTTCATTTATACTGATGTGTGCCATCATCAATCACAACTTATGAAGTGCAAGGGCTTCCTTGTAAATTTCCCTGACAAAAGCTTTACTGACTCTACACACACCCTGCACACCTCTTCCACATTAATCATGCAAAGGATAAATTTATCCACATTGCCTTCACACACAAACATATCTATGATGTCTAGATATCTAAATATCTATAGAATTAAGTTCACCTTGAATGGAAGAATTCCCACAGAATCCACAATCTTGTTCTCTCTTACTTCTCAATTTTATTATTATTAAGGATTATCATACCTTGTTTTATACCAAAGTATTTTGTTAAAATAGCTGGTGTCTTTCATTAATATATTACCTTTTTAACCTATTTTTAAACATCATGTCTTTTCAAAATTATTGATATCCAGATATAACTTTTATCCACATTCATATAGTCCCTTTGGAGACTCACAGTAGATAAAGAAAGTAGAAATAGCATCAGCTTTTGGGAAACCAAATAAAGGAAGAAACATGTTCTTACCATATATTTTTAACACACCATGCAGTTAATGCCATCTCCACATTACTTAACAATCAACTCCTTCAGAATAGAACTGGGTTTCTATCCTGGCCCAGGGTGGAAAATAGATTTGTTCCAGATAATGCATTTAATATTTCACAGCTTCTATCAGGAAACAAGAGCTTGGTCTTCTCGGCCAAACTAACTTGTAACATATTTAGCTCTCTCTGAACACATGTTTTTCATTGAGGTCAAATAACTAAGAGAAAAATCTGGGAATATTTCTTGTCTCTATAGATAAGAAAAACTTCTTAGTACAAGGTGGGGCTTGTAAATGATGGTCAAAATCAGTGTTGAACAAAGACCAAAGTTAAGAGCCAGATCTATTTAGCTTTTTTTCCCTTTACAAGCCATTTTGTGTTTTCTTCTTGGTATTTTTTAACTCTGTCTAATTCACCTTTTTCCATGTTTGTGATGCTCATTAATAAAAATAAAATCCTATTTTATATCTTTTGGGTCACTTCATGTTTACACTCAACAAATCTCAAATCTTACCTCTCTGTTTGTTTTGAATTTTCTTTTTCTACTCAAAAATAAACAGTCCATGCTGTTTGTTCAGAACACAGTACTGGAGGAGACAGGATTAGGATGATGGAGTAGAAGGACTGGAGTTCACCTTCTTTCATGAAAACACCAAAATTACAACCATTTGCTGAACAACCATCAAAAAATAGACTTCAAATTACCAAAAAAGATATCCTGCACCCAACACAAAGAAGAAGCCACATCAAGATTGTAGGAGGGGTACTTTTATGATATAAGCAATCCAACACCAACTGGGTAGGCAACCCACAGACTGGAAAATAACTATCATAGATTTTCTCCCATGGGAGTGAAAGTTCCAAATCCCATGTCAGGTTCCAATGCTGGGGGGTCTGGCACTGGGAGGAGAAGCTCCCAGAGCATTTGGCCTTGAGGGCCATCAGGGTTTGTGCATGGAAGCTCCACAGGACTGGGGGAAACAGAGACTCCATTCTAGGATGGCACACACAGGATTTTATGTGCACTAGGTCCCAGTGCAAAGCAAAGCCTCCATAAGAACCTGGGTCAGACCTACCTGTGTATCTTGGAGGATCTACTGGGAAAACAGGGGGTAACTGTGGCCCATTGAGAGGGAAGGACATTGGAGGCAGAGGTCTCAGGAATAATCATCAGCGTGAACTTTCTGAGGTGGGCATTTTGGAAAAATCTACCTCCACACATGTGGGCTGAGAAGCCCTCGGCCAAACAACAAACAGGGTGGGAACACAGTCCCACTTATCAGCAAACAGGCTGCCTAAAGTTCTCCTAGGCACACAGCCATCTATAATATCACCCAGAGACAAAGCCCCACCCAAAAGAGGGATAAGAATCATCTCTACCTACAGTGGGCATGCACCAGTCCCTCCCATTAGGAATCTTACAGCAAGCTCCCATACCAACTCCAGCCACAAGTGGAGCAGACATCAGAAGTAAGAGAGGTTACAATGATATTGTTTGCCAAAAGGAGACCACACCAAAAATCTATACAAAATGAAAAGGCAGAGAAATATGACCCAGATAAGAAAAAAAAAAAAGAGAGAAAAACCCGGGAAAACAGATAAGTGATCTGGAGATTAGCAACCTCTATGAAAAATCTTTACTCTAATGATTGTAAAGATGATTCAAGATCTTGGAAATAAACTGGAGGCAAAGACTGATATATAACAGGAAACATTGAACAAAGAAATAGAAGATTTAAAGATTAAGCAAGCAGAGATGCAAAATACAATAACAAAAATTCACTAGAAGGAACCAATAGCAGAATACAGGAGGCAGAAGAACAAATAAGTGAGGTGGAAGATAGACTGGTGGAAATCAGTGACATGGAGCAGAAAAGAGGAAAAAAAATGGAAAAGAAATGAAGACAGTCTAAGATAACTCTGGGACAAATTTAAATGCTCCAACATCTGATTTATATGGGTGCCAGAAGGAGAAGAGAAAGAGAAAGTGGCAGAGAAAGTATTTAAAGAAATGAGAGCCAAGAAATTCCCTAACATGAGAATGATTCACAGAACACAGTACAGGAGAATGTCATACCCCTGTGGTTCATCTCACTACATATGAGCTCCTGAAGGAAGGGCATCTTCATGCCTGTGTTTTATGAGTTATGGTGGATTGAGGAAAATCATTGTGGCCATAATGAGTAGAGAACACTATGGGACTTAACAATAAAGATGCCATTGAAATGTGCCAAGGAAAATTAACTCTTTAAAGTACTGTTTCTAACATCTGGAATCTGTTACTTTTATGTTCAGTATTATCTTTTGGGAGAAGTGTTTAAATATGAAATAATATTAAATGGAGGGGTAGAATAATAAGTACCTAATCTTATCATGAACTAGTACATGAATGACACTGATATTGCAGGAAAATTCAGGGGTGAGGAATGAAAGGTAAGATCAAATTTTATCAGTTAAAATATTACCTTTTCAGACCACAGTTATAGCTCCCTCCATGCATCTTCTCCCATATCCAGTAATTACCAATGATGCAAATGTGAGTACTGAAATGTTCTCTTGATGATAAAGAAAGAAAAAAGAGGTGAACATATTTCTCACACAATTCCCTTTCATGGCAAAATGCACTTATTAACAGTTAAATTTTAGTAAATTATTATATTTTAATAAAAGTAAATCTACTTGATTCCATGGGTACTGTTATATTCTCTAGATTATAAAATTTGATGTAAATTATAACAAATTAAGTGTTCTTTTTCAATTATATCTCTATAAATTCAACCGCAATTATTTTCCTATTATTTCAGTATCCTACTACATGAAAACATCTTTCAGCCTAAAATATTTGTCACCTGAACAAGATGACAAGGGAAAAATTCTGATAACTGTGATAGCCGGTATTAAAACCAGAACTAGTCTTTACCTGAAATTTTGAAGTGAAGGGAAATAAAATTTGGCTTTAGCAGGTTCCTGGCTGCCTTTTCTGGGCCTGTCTTCTAAATCTTCATTTATGAGCCAAATAGTTTCATTCCATCTTTCTAATGCTCTATACCAAGTCCTGCTTTCCACTAGAAATGGCCCATGCTCTAAAACTGCCCTGTCCTCTTCTTATCTGGTAGTTTAGAGTCATGGATATCAGTCCTCTCCAGTTAATCTTGTTATAATTTATTTAAACTCTGAGCAGGAGCTCTCACAGAAGAAATGCCCTTCCACACCAAACTCTTACAGCTCTACCACATGCCTTTCTGGTATAGCACCAAGTAACTATGCGGCCTCTCAACCTAGGGAAATCTTTCAGCCTTTTTTTCCCACTGCCTCCCACATTTCCCTTGCTATTACAGTACTGAAAGGGCTTTGAAGAACTCTGAGAAATTGCTCATCAAGAAAGATTAGAAGTCTGACCCACAGACAAAATCAAACCAATACTGAGAGACTTTTCATGAAGTTGGTGCTACAGAGACAAGATCATTACTTGTGGTTCTCTGGAGATGTTTCAGAGGCTACCGTTGCCATTTTTAAATCACATTCTAATTGAATAAAATTTCCATGGCTATTTTATGGACAAACACACCAAAGTACTTGATTAAATTTTGCTAAGGTGGAAGCATGCAGGGCTTAACACATGGCTAAATTTTCTGCTTGCAACATTCATGGCCACATTTTATTATTTTACCCTGGTGTATTATACATTTAAACCTCTCTAAAACATTTTAACCTCTGTTGGCTGCCTGCTTCAATAAACCATCTTCTCCATCTCCTCCTACATTAGGAAGAGAGAAGTATTGATTTGAAAAAATTCAAGAAGTTTGCACTCTGCAGAAGCGCTCCTAAATATTTCAACTTCCCATGTTATATTTCAGAATAATAATATTCTCATTACTCAGGCCAATTCAAAGACTACATATTTGGACAAAATCTTGTATCAGCTTCAAAAATCCAGTAGGCTTAAGGGTGAGCCTATTACCCATATTATCTCCTGTCTCATTATAAAAATGGTGCACTGTAGCTAAAGGAAATAAAGCCAAAATCTTCCCTGAAGATTTGTTTGTGCATCATATTTTCTAACACTTTTGAATTTTAATAATATTGCCCTTCTTGTTAGAGTCTCCTACAATTTTAGCTGATATAAAGAGAATTTGTCAATACAGAAGCAGGAGTCCCCTTCATGTCACAGCAGAAATGTATCTGACAAGGAGCCATGAGGTTGCAATTCAATCCCTGGCCTCACTCAGTGGGTTGAGGATCTGGCATTGCTGTGAGCCATCGTGTAGGTCACAGACATAGCTCAGATCTGGTGTTGCTGTGACTGTGGCATAGGCCAGCAGTTGTAGCTCCAATTAGACTCCTAGCCTGGGAACCTCCATATGCTGTGGATGCAGCCCTAAAAAGACAAAAAGACAAAAAAAAATACAGAAGCAAAGAATATGAAGTTAAGTCACTCAGCCTACAGATATGTTTTCTTTCATGCTGGTCAAAATAAACCAAACCATACCTTTACTCAGTTTGTTGATGAAAATGGCACTTTAATTAGAGAAATATGCATATGACCTGTGGCTGAATATATGGATACTGTGAACATTGAATGCATGTTATCATGGGTAGGAATATTTGCATCATCCTAATGTTTGGAACAGAGCACCCAGGACCATATGGATAGCTAATTTCTCAAAAATGGTTTTATATCTTTAGAAGACAATTAGTTTTCTACTGGATTTTGATGCCTAATGTTTCACATAATCAACAATTATGATACTAAGTTTGTTCAGTAAGTGCAAACCTGATATCATTTGATGATTTTTGTTTTCATGACTTAATTTTATAAATGTTCACCGTCTTTATGTGTCTTGTTCCATGAGCAAGACTAGGGCATTCTTTTGCCATATAATTGCCTCAGCCAACCATGGCTCCCCGACACAATCCCTACAGCCCATTCAAGAGACACCAACCTTAGAATAAGAGTCAGAAGATTTCAAGTTCCACTGAACATTATGAGTAGCATATTACATTAAGTAATCCATTTCATCATCTTACAATTCTGTTTTCTAAATCTGAAAGGAAAATCAAAATACTTTGTATGCATACTCTAAGGGAAGTAATTTAGGTAAGCAACTTCATAGCAATTAAAATTTTATCTTTTTTGGAAATATAATATACTCTTCCTACATGTTCATGAATATTAATACTCAATTATAATTTTACAAATCTTGACGTCTTCCATAGTGTCTGGAACTATAAAGTAGAATTCATCTATAGTTATCTCCAACTTCTAAATATTAACCATTCTTTTCCTCACTTCCTCCATTTCACTAATACTCTTTCTGCCAGTACTAAAGTTTGAAATTGAGAACCCTTGGAATAGAAATATACCTGAGCTCCCAGGTTCTGAAAAGGAGAATTACTTTACTTCTTTTGCCATAATTCTTAGGCTGAGATTTTAACATTCATGGCTCCTATCTCTGATCTAAATCTGTAACAAGCCAGATCAGTCCTATCTCTGCCCCTGTAGAAACCTCTGTCTAAACACACCCTCTGAGGCTACCTCTTAGAGCTCGTGCTCGTGATTCGTGTCAGACCAAATGGGCACATTTCCATCCATCCAGGTTCATGTTGGTTGTGAAAAGTGCTTCACACAACAAAGGGATGGGCTAGAAAATACAGTAGCCCAGATTTCTTGGTTCCTGGGCTAAGATCACCTGGGACTAGTTTAGATTGTGAGGAAAATGGCAAGGAGGAAGTTCACAGGTGCCCCACGATTGCCTCAAACCAAAACTAATGAGCCATAGCAGTGGCTAAATTAGCAACACGGGCTGGCAGCTCCCCTCAGGAGCTGTATGCATTAGTGTTAATTGATGCCTCCACACCCAATTCTCAAGGGCAGGGCCTTGATGCTACCCTTCTCCTCCCTGTATGAGAAAGACTATTCTCTCCATCTGCCTCAAATTGCAACAATCCACTTAGATCATCTAAAAACTCACTGAGGCCAATTTTATGAGGTTTGAGGATATACTCCTAGGGCCCAAAGTGATTTGAGCAATTATGTCCCTATAGTGAGCACTGACCAGGCCTGCAACCATCTGGTGGAAAGCCATTATCCAATTCTGCTCCAGGATGCCCTTACCTCTCCTTCTGGAGCCAAGTTTGTTTCACTCCTCTGAGATATGTGCCAAGAGCACTGGGACACTGTGAGCACTTCATTTTGGATGGATGATTGAGTACATTGTTCATGGTAATTGCAACATATAGAAAGATTTAAAACTCCAGAGAGGGGGTGGAGCAAAGTGGCAAAGGAGTAAGAGGCTACGCTCACCCTCTCCCACAAACACATCAAAAAAAAAAACACATGTACATGTAAGACAACTCGCACAGAACATCAACTGAATGTTGGCAGAACTTAAACCTCCAAAAAGGGTAAGAAACTCTTGATGTAACTGGGTATAACAAAAGAAAAAAGGAGAGAGAGAGAGAGAAAGAGTCAGGATGGCACTACCATTCCAGAGAGGGAGCTGTGAAGGAGAAAATGAATCCACACCCTGGGAAGCCACCTAACTGACAGAAAGATCAGCCGAGCCTGAGGGACCTCAAAGTCACCAAAAAAAGCAAACAGCAGGTCTGAGAACAGAAAAGTAGAGTGAGAGCTGCACAAAGCATCTGAATCGGTGGCAAAAACACCATAGCATGAGACCTTCAGGTGGGGGCTGGGTGCTGAGACTTAGGCTCCAGAGGTCAGTCCCCAGGAGAGGGCTGGGTTTGGTGGTGTGGAGACAGCCTAATGAGCTAAGAAGCAGTGTGCCATGGGCAGGGGAGTGGCAAGCTATGGGCTGGGGAGTGGAATGCCAAGGCAGAGGGAACCCAGGAGAAGGTCCAGACCTGCAGGAGAGACAAGGTGCCATTGTTGGGGAGGATAAGAGGAGGAACAGCAGACTGCCATAGGAAACTCCTTGCTCCTGAGCATGTGCGTGTGCTCACGGGTTCCCTGAGGGGGGGTGGCTCTGGTGCAGGCCACCTGTGGACAGAAGCCACTTGCTAGCCCCAGACAGACTGGGTGTCTCTGGGACATGCTCCCCACAGCAAGGAACCTCTTGCTTATATACAGGAGACTGGGTGCTTCTTGCGCAGGCTACCAGTTGCCAGCCGCCTCCAGTGTGGGCTAAGTGCATCAGTGTGGGCTAAGAGCAACACAGTGCCTACCAAGCACCATACACTGTTGCTCTCACTCACCTGGGAACACATCTGCCCTGCATCTGCCACTGAAAAATGCTCTGGATGGTGCCCAGACACTTGGTCAATATTCCTTCCCAAGACCATACAGGTAGAAGCAGCGAGTGCAGCACCTCCCACGTGGTCTAAGTGGGACAGGGTGCTTCCTGTGTGGCCTGCAGGTGGTAAGAGCAAAGCACCACCATTATCCCTGACTCCAAATGTGGATGTGGCCCACTGCCACTGGGGATACCTGAACAAAAATCACTTGCAGCCCCAACCACCTCAGAGGGCACCACAGAGAAGGACATTGCAATAGAACATCACCTGTTGTTGCTCTCACTCCCCTGTGAGAACACCTGCCCAGCTGCTGCCATTGCCACACATTCTGGGCAGTGCCCAAATGCTTGATCACGGTCCCTTCCCAGGAACCTGCAACTAAGAGCACCTTGTGCAGCACATCCTGTGGGGGCTAAGCAGGACAAGGTGTTTCTTGCATGGTCTACAGGTGGCAGGGGCAAGCCACAGCAGTTATATCTGGCTCCAAAGAGGGAGTGGCACACCAGCATTAGCGGTCCATGAACAGGCACCACTTGCAGCTCCAAACACCACAAGGGCACCACATAGGAGGGCATTGTGACTGAACACCAACTTTTGGTGCTCTCACACCCATGGGAACACACTGTCCCTGCCGCTGCCACTACTGAATGCTTCAGGCAGTACCCATATACCTGATATCTATCACTTCCCAGGATCCTACAACTAGCAACAGACTGTATAGCACTTCCTACATGGGCTAAGTGAGATGGATTGCTTCATGCATGGTCTACAGGTGGTGGGGGCAAACCACCACAGTTATCACTGACTCTAGAGATCGTCATGACCTGCTACCAAAAGGGGTACCTGAACAGGCACCATCTGTGGTCCCAGTCACCTCAGAGGAGGGCTTTGCAATCAAACACTAGCTGTTGTGGCTCTCAGTGTCCTGGTAACTCATGCTCCCTGCTGCTTCTAGTGCCAAATGCTCTGGACACCTTGTAGATTTGCCTAGAGCTCATTACCACTTCCCAAGGGCCTGCAAATTGGAGTAACCAGTGCCACCTTCCTTCAGGTCCTTGCTGCTGTTGAGAGCCCAGAGACCAGGAACCAACTGCTGGCCTTACCCATTGCCTCCATCTCCCTGAAAACATACTGAGCACCCTGGGGATAACAGCCCGCTTACACCAAAGAAAGAGACACCAAATATTCAAACTCCCACACCAAAAATAAATAGTAATCCCACAAGGAAAATATAAAGGGCTGCTCTTGATTAGAAGTAGCCTTACAAAACTACAGTTTGGCTTCTCCAAACTCACAGAAAAAGAAAAGCATAAGCAAGATGAGGAAGTTCAGAAACCATTCCCAGTTAAAGGAGCAGGAGAATTCACCTAAGGCAGTCAACAATGAAACAGAGCTCTGCCGTCTGACAGACATTGTTCAAAAGGGAGATAGTGAAAATACTGAAGGAATTAAGGCTGAATATTAAGGATTAAGAGAAGCCATGAACAGTAATGCAAATTCCCTTAGAAAGGAACTAGAAAATCAAAGGAGGAGTCAAGAAAATCCAGAAAACCCATTTGCAGAGATGCAGTTGAGCTAAAGGCAATAAAGAGCAGATTGAATAACACAGAGGAATGAATTAGCCATGTGGAAGATAGAATCATGGAAATCACCCAGTCAGGACAACAGACAGAAAACCAAATGAAAAAATATGAAAACAATGTAAGAGATCTATGGGATAATATACAGCAGGCCAATCTATTTATAATTGGAATTCCAGAAGGAGAAGAAAAAGGAAAGGAGACTGAAAATATATTTGAAGAAATTACTTCTGAAAACTTTCCAAATCTAAAGGAAACTGACATCAAGATACAGGAAGCACAGAGGGCCCAAAAACAGTTGAACCCAAACAGGCCCACACCAAGACAAATTATAAAAAAAATAGCAAACATTAAAGATAAAGGAAGGATCCTAAAGACAGCAACAGAAAAGCAAAGCATCAATTATAAGGGAACCCCCATAATGCTATCAGCTGATTTCTCTACATGCCAGGAGGGGGTGACAAGGTATATTTAAAGTGCTGAGAGGGGAGTTCCCATGGTGGCTCAGTGGTTAATGAATCTGACTAGGAATTTTGAGGTTGTGTGTTTGATCCCTGGCCTCGTTCAGTGGGTTAAGGATCCAGCATTGCTGTGAGCTGTGATGTAGGCTTACAGACATGACTTGTATTTTGCATTGCTGTGGCTGTGATGCAGGTTGGCGGCTACAACTCCAATTAGACCCCTAGCCTGGGAAACTCCATATGCCATGGGGAGGAAGAAAAAGGCAAAAAGACAAAAAAAGTTCTGAAAGGAGAAAATTTACAACCTAGAATACTCTACCCAGCAAGAATATAATTTAAAATAGAAGGGGAAATAAAGAATTTCTCCAACAAACAAAAGCTGAAAGAGTAGAGCAATACTAAACCCTTTCTAAAAGAAATACTGAAAGAGCTCCTGTAAATAAAAAAAAATTAAAAATTTAAAAGTAAGAAGAAATAGAATGGAGGAAACCACAATTGGAAAGCAATCACTTAAATAAACTAGCATACAGATCTAAACATGAAGATGTTAAATGCATACATACATACATACATACATACATACATACATACATACATATAAATAAGACAACAAAATCATATGATATGAGGAGGGAAAATATGAAAATATAGACTCTTTTCTTAATTTTTTAAGAAAATTTTAATAACATATTTGAGCCTATATGGCTATTAGGCTAAAGCAAGCAGATATAAGGTATTAATATACTTAAAAAACAGGGCAACCACAAGTCAAAATGGACTGTCATGTACACAAACCTGAAAAGAGAAGCACTCAAGCATAAAATAAATGGAAACTATCCAACCAGAAAAAGAAAGGAAGAAAAGAGAAACATAGAATCAACTGGAAAACAAGGTCTAAAATGGCACTAAATACATATCTAACAATAATCACCCTAAATGCAATGGACTGAATGCTCCAATCAAAAGACACGTAGTGGCAGGCTGGATGAAAAAGCAAAAAACTACAATTTGTTGTCTACAAGAGACTCACCTTAAGGCAAAGGACACATATAGATTGAAAGTGAGGGGATGGGATATTTCATGCCAATGGACAAGAGAGGAAAGCAGGAGTTGCCATGATCATATCAGACAAAACAGACTTTAAAATGAAGGTGATAAAGAATGATGAAGAAGGACACTATTTAATAGTTAAAGGATACTTTCAAGAAAAGGATATTACAATTGTCAAAATATATACGCCCCTAATATACGATCACCCAAGTACCTACAACAAGTACTATCAGACATAAAAGGAGAAATAGATGGCAATACAATAATAGTAAGAGACTTTAACACTTCACTCACATCAATGGACAGGTCCTCTAGGCAGAAAATCAGTAAGGCAACAGAGACCCTAAATGACACAATAGAAAAGTTAGACCTAATTGACATTTTCAGGACATTACATTGAAAAAATTCAGAACAAACATTCTTCTCAAGTGCACATTCTCAAGGATATATCACACACTGGGGCACAAAGCCAAAGTCAACTAAGTTAAGAACGCAGATATTATTTCAAGTATCCTCCCTGACCACAATGGCATGAAACTAGAAATCAACCACAGAAAAAGAAATGAGAAAAAACTGACTACTTGGGAACTAAACAATATCCTACTGAAAAGACGTTGGTCAATGAGGAAATCAAAATGGAAATTAAAAAATACTTTGAGGAGTTCCCTTCGTGGCTCAGTGGTTAATGAATCTGACTAAGAACCATGAGGTGGTGGATTCGATCCCTGGCCTTGCTCAGTGGGTTAAGGATCCGGCATTGCCATGAGCTGTGGTGTAGGTTGCAGACGTGGCTCAGATCCCAAATAGCTGTGGCTGTGGCTGTGGCGAAGGCTGGTGGCTACAGCTCCTGTTAGACCCCTAGGCTGGGAACCTCCATATGCCGCAGGTGCGATTCTACATAAAAGGAAAAAGACAAAAAAAATGCTTTGAGACAAATGATAATGAAAACACAACCACTCAAAATCTATGGATTGCTACAAAAGCAGTGCTTAGAGGAAGTTCATAGCAATACAGGCCTTCCTCAAAAAAGAAAAATCTCGAATCAACAACTTAACCCATCACCTAAATGAATTAGAAATCAAAGAACAAAAACACCCTAAAGTCAGCAGAAGGAAGGAAATCATAAAGATCAGAGAGGAAATCAATAAAATAGAGATTCATAAAACAATAGAAAAAAAATCAATAAAACCAAGAAATTGTTCTTTGAAAAGGTAAACAAAATTGACAAACCTTTGGCTAGACTCATCAAGAAGAGGAGAGAAAAACCCAAATAAACAAAATAAGAAATGAAAAAGGGGAAGCCACAATGGATATTACAGAAATACAAAAAACCATGAGAGAATACTATGAGCACATATACGCCAAAAATTTGACAACCTAGAAGAAATGGACAACTTCTTAGAGACTTATACCCTGCCAAAACTGAATCAAGAGGAAATAGATCAACTGAAAAGACCGATCACTAGAAATGAAATTGAGTATGTCATCAAAACACTCCCTACAAATAAAAGTCCAGGACCAGATGGCTTCACAGGTGAATTCTACCAAACATACAAAGAGGTACCCATACCCATCCTCCTTAAGCTTTTCCAAATGGTTGAAGAAGAAGGAACACTCCTGAAATATTCTGTGATGCCATCATAACCCTAATTTCAAAATCAGACAAAGATACCATGAAAAAAGAAAACTATAGACCAATATATTTGATGAATATAGATGCAAAAATTCTCAACAAAATTTTAACCAACCGAATCCAACAACATATA
This sequence comes from Catagonus wagneri, assembly GCA_004024745.2. Lineage (NCBI taxonomy): Eukaryota > Metazoa > Chordata > Mammalia > Artiodactyla > Tayassuidae > Catagonus > Catagonus wagneri. The sequence continues at coordinate 7,288,292 of PVHT020000237.1, read as the reverse complement.
AAAAAGATCATACATCTTGACAAGGTGGAATTCTTTCAGGTGCACAAGAATGGTTCAACATATGCAAATCAATCAATGTCATATACCACATTAACAAAAGAAAAGTCAAAAATCTCATGGTCATCTCAATAGATGCAGAAAAAGCATTTGACAAAGTCCAACATACATTCATGTCAAAACTCTTACCAAAGTGGGGATATAGGGAACATTCCTTAAAATAATAAAAGCCATTTATGACAAACCCACAGCAAATATAATAATCAATGGAGAAAAGCTGAAAGCATTCCCACTAAAATCTGGAACAAGACAAGAATGTCCACTCTCACATTTGTTATTCAACATAGTATTGGAAGTCCTAGCTACAGCAATCAGACAAACAAAAGAAATAAAAGCATCCAAATAGGAAGAGAAGAGGTAAAACTGTCACTCTATGCAGATGACATGATACTATATACAGAAAATCCTAAGGACTCAACCCAAAAATTACTTGAACTGGTAAGAAATTCAGCAAAGTAGCAGGATATAAAATTAACATTCAGAAAGCACTCACATTTCTGTATACTAACAATGAAATATTAGAAAGGGAATACAAAAATGCAATACCCTTTAAAATTACACCCACAAAATCAAATACCTGGTAATAAACCTGATCAAGGAGGTGAAAGACTTATATGCTCAGAATTATAAAACATCAATCAATGAAATCAAAGACACACAAAAAAGGAAAGATATTCCATGCTCGTGGGCCAGAAAAATTAATATTGTAGAAATGGCCATACTACCCAAAGCAATCAACAGATTGAATGCCATCCCTACCAAATTACCAATGACACTTTTCACAGAACTAGAACAAACAATCCAAAAATTTATATGGAACAACAAAAAAAACAGAATTGCCAAAGCAATTCTGAGGGAAAAAAACCAAGCAGGAGACATAACTATCCCAGACTTCAATGTGGCAATATTACAAAGCCACAGCAATCAAGACTGATGATTGGATTAGGAAGATGTGGTACATAAACACAATGGAATACTACTCAGCCATAAAAAAGAATAAAATAATGTCATTTGCAGCAACATGGATGGAATTAGAGACCCTCATAGTGAGTGAAGTAAGTCAGAAGGAGAAAGATAAATACCACATGATATCACTAATATCTGGAATCTAATATACTGCACAAATGGACCTTTCTACAGAAAAGAAAATCATGGACTTGCAGAACAGACTTGTTGCCAAAAGGCAGTGCGATGGTAGGGGGGTCTGGGGTTAATAGCTGTAGACTGTTGCCTCTGGGATGGAAAGGCAAGGAGATCCTACTGTATAGCACAAGGAACTATGTCTAACCACTTGTGATGAATCCATATATGTATGTATAACACTTTCACCATGCTGTGCAGCTGGGTATAATGGAAAAAAATAAATAAAATTAAAAAAAATATATCTATCGGATTTCTGTATACTAACAATGAAGTATTAGAAAAAGAATAACAAAATATCTTACCTTTTAAAATAGCAGTCCAAAAAATCAAATACCTGGGATTAAACCTGACCAAGGTGGTGAAAGACTTATATCAGAGAACTACAAAACATTAATCAAGGAGATCAAAGAAGATGCAAACAAGTGGAAAGATATTCCATGCTCATGGGCTGGAAAAATCAATATTGTAAAAAATGGCCATACTACCCAAAGCAATCTACAGATTCAATGCAATCCCTATCGAATTACCCATGACATTCTTCACAGAACTAGAACAAACAATCCAAAAATTTATATGGAACAACAAAAGACCCAGAATCATCAAAGCAATTCTAAAGAACAAAAACCAAACAGGAGGCATAACTCTCCCAGACTTCAGGCAATATCACAGGGCCACAGTAATCAACACAGTGTGGTACTGGTATTAAAACAGACATACGGACCAATGGAACAGAATAGAGAACCCAGAAATAAACCCAGATGCTCACTGTCAATTGATCTTTGACAAAGGAGGCAAGACCTTAAAATGGGAAAAGACAGTCTTTTTAAGTAAGCATTGCTGGGAAACTTGGACAGCTGCATGCAAATCAATGAAACTAGAACACACTCTCAAATCATGCACAAAAATAAACTCTAAATGGCTTAAAGACTTAAATATAAGACAAGACACCATTAAACCCCTGGAAGAAAATATTGGCAAAACATTCTCTGACATCAACCTTACAAGTGTTTTCTCAGATCAGTCTCCCAAAGCAACAGAAATAAAAGCAAAGATCAATCACTGGGACTTAATCAAGCTGACAAGCTTTTGCACAGTAAAGGAAACCAAAAAGAAAACTAAAAGACAACTTACAGAATGGGAGAAAATTGTTTCAAATGATGCAACTGGCAAGGGATTAATATCTAAAATATACAAGCAACCTATGCAGCTCAACAACAAAAAAGCCAACAACCGCATTAAAAAATGGGCAAAGGATCTGAACAGACATTTCTCCAATGAATATATGCAGATGGCCAACAAACACATGAAAAATGCTCAACATCACTGATGATTAGAGAAGTGCAAATCAAAACTACCATGAGATACCACCTCACACCAGTCAGAATGGCCATCATTAACAAGTCCACAAACAAAAAATGCTGGAGGGGGTGTGGAGAAAAGGGAACCCTCCTGAACTCTTGGTGGGAATGTGCGCTGATACAACCACCATGGAAAACAGTATGGAGGTACCTTAGAAAACTATCCATAGAACTACCATATGACCCAGCAATCCCACTCTTGGGCATATATCCAGACAAATCTTTCCTTGAAAAAGACACTTGCACATGCATGTTCACTGCAGCACTATTCACAATAGCCAAGACATGGAAACAACCCAAGTGTCCATCGACCAATGATTGGATTAGGAAAATGTGGTATATATACACAATGGAATACTACTCAGCCATAAAAAGAGTAAAACAATGTCATTTGCAGCAACATGGATGGAATTAGAGACCCTCATACTGAGTGAAGCAAGTCAGAAGGAGAAAGACAGATACCATATGATATCTAGAATCTATTTACTGCACAAATGAACCTTTCTACAGAAAAGAAAATCATGGACTTGGAGAACAGCCCTGTGGTTGCCAAGGGTGTGGGGGAAGGAATGGGAGGTTATGGAAGTCTAGGGTTAACTATTGCCTCTGGCATGCAAATGCAAGGAGATCCAGCTGTATAGCACCGGGAACTATGTCTAATCACATGTAATGAATCCATATATGTCACCACACAGTGCAGTTGGAAAATTTGACAGAAATCTGTAAGCCAGCTATAATGGGGAAAAAAACTTATACAACACAATAGCAAAAAAACACTATTTGAAAAATAGGCAAAAGAACTGAATAGACTCTTACCCAAGGATGATATACAGATGGCCAACAGGGACGTGAAAAAAATGCTCAACATCACTAATTATTAGAGAAGTGCAAATCAAAACTACTATGAAGTACCACCTCACACCTGTCAGAATGGCCATCATTAGTAAGTCTACAAATAACACACTCTGGAGAGGTGTGGAGAAAAGGAAACCCTCCTCCACTGTTGGTGGGAATGTATATTGGTACAACCACTATGGAAAACAGTATGGAGGTACTTCAGAAAACTACATATAGAACTATCATTTAACCTAGCAGTCGCACTCTTGGGCATATGTCTGGACAAGACTTTCCTTGAAAAATATACATGCGCCCATCTATGTTTACTTGCTGAATGTTCATTGCAGAGCTATTTCACTAGCTAAGAAACAATATAAATGTCCATTGACAAATGAATGGATTAGGAAGATGTGGAATATACACATAACAGAACACTACTCAGCCATATAAAGAAAAAGTGTCATTTACAGTAAAGTGGTTGGAACAGAGACTTTCAAACTGAGTGATGTAAGTCAGAAAAAGAAAAATACCATATAATATCACATATATCTGGAATCTAATATGCAGCACAAATGAACCTTTCTGCTGAAAAGAAACTCATGGAGTTGGAGAACATATTTGTGTTTGCCAAGGGGGAGAAAGAGGGAGTGGGATGGCCTGGGAATCTGGGGTTAAGAGAATCAAACAATTGCAGTGGAGTGAATAAGCAATGAGATCCTGCTGAATAGCACAGGGAAAGATATCTAGTCACATGATGGGACGTGATGGAGGATAATATGCGAGAAAGAATATATATATATATGTATATACATATACATATACATATACATATACATATATATATATATGCATGTGTGACAGGGTCACTTTGCTGTACAGTAGAAATTGAAAAAAATGTAAATCAAATATAGTGGAAAAAATGAGTCATTTAAAAAAGTTTAAACTTTACTGGAGGGCTGAATTCTAGGAAAAGTATACTAATAAATGGATTCACACACAAAAAAAGAAAACTATACACAGACTACCATATGACCCAGCGATCCCACTCTTGGGCATACATCTGGACAAAACTTTCCTTAAAAAAGACACACGCACCCACATGTTCATTGCAGCCCTATTCACAATAGCCAAGACATGGAAACAACCTAAATGTCCACTGATAGATGATTGGATTAGGAAAATGTGCTATATATACACAATGGAATACTACTCAGCCATAAAAAAGAATAAAATAAGGCCATTTGCAGCAACATGGATGGAACTAGAAAATGTCATACTGAGTGAAGTATGTCAGAAAGAGAAAGACAAATACCACATGATATCGCTTATACATGGAATCTAATATACAGAACCTTTCCACAGAAAAGAAACTCATGGACTTGGAGAACATACTTGTAATTGCCAAGAGGGAGGAGGAGGGTGTGGGATGGACTGGGAGTCTGGGATTAATAGATGCAAACTATTACCTTTAGAATGGATAGGCAACAATATCCTGCTGTATAGCACTAGGAAATACGTCGAATCACTGGTGATGAATCTCTACATGTATGTGTAACCAGGTCACCATGCTGTATAGTAGAAAATTGACAGAACACTGTAAACCACTGTAATGGAAAAAATAAAAATCTTTATACAAAGAAAAACTCCAAATAAAATATACAGAAATAGAGTTTTATAGTTTTATGGTCTCCATTGGAAAAAGGGAAGAAGAGAATCCAAGTCCTTTATACACAGTTTTTTAATACCTCTTCAAATTTTTGATATTTGTGAAAAGATTCAATATAATTTTTAAACATTCATAATGGATTTTATTTCAATTAAAGGTGTACATAAATCATCACAAGTCAGTTTTATAGATTTTGTATCCCAAACCCACAGTGCATCCCCCCACCCCCAGATTGTCTTATTTGAAAAACCAAGGTTTTCCAAAGTCTGTGAGTCATTCTCTGTTCTGCCAATAAGTTCATGGTGTCTTTTTAGTTTCCACATGTAAGCGGTAGCATTGGGTGTTGCTGTCTAATTGTCTGACTGGTTTCACTTCGCATGATAATTTCTAGGTCCATCCATGTTGCTATAAATGTTGGTCATTTGTTCCTTTTGATGGCTGAGTAATATCCCATTGTGTGTATGTAACATATCTTCCCTATCCACTCCTCTGTCGATGGGCATTTAGGTTGTTTCCATGACCTGGCTATTGCATAGAGTGCTGCAATGAACACTGGAGTACATGTGTCTTTACGAGTCAAGGATTTCTCTGGACAGATGCCCAGGAGTATGATTGCTGGATCAAATGGTAATTCTATTTTGAGTTTTCTGAGGAATCTCCATACTGTTTTCCACATTCCCACCAACAGTGTAATAGGGATTCTTTTTCTCCACCCCCTCTCCAGCACTTATTGATTGCAGATTTTTTGATGATGGCCATTCTGGCTGGTGTATTGCTACTCCAGCTTTCTTTTGATGCCTGTTTGCGTGGAATATTTTCTTCCATCCTCTCACTTTCAATTTATATGTGTCTCTAGAAGTGAAGTGGGTCTCTTGAAGACAGCATATATATGGGTCTTGTTTTTGTATCCCTGCGGCTAGTCTATGTCTTTCGGTTGGAGCATTCAGTCCATTAACATTTAAAGTAATTACTGATATATATGTTCTTATTGCCATTGTATTAACTGTTTGGGGGTTTTGTTGCTTTTTTTTTTTTACCCTGAAGTTTTGATATAGGAGTCTATATACAAATGAGATTGTTTTAACTTGTTCGTTTCTTAATTGCACGTGCATCTCTAGAGACCTGCATTTGTGCTCTCTTCTCACGATTTCTGATTTTGGCAGCATAATTGTGCATGGATGATTTAGTATCTTTACTGTATATATGCCTTTACGGGTGAGCTTTGTCATTTGTGGTGTTTTTGTTTCTGGTTGTGGCCTTTTCTTTTCTGCCTAGAGAAGTTCCTTTAAGATTTGTTGTAAAGCTGGTTTAGTGTTGCAGAAATCTCTTAGCTTTTGCTTATCTGTGAAAGTTTTAGTCTGTCCTTCAAATCTGAATGAGAGCCTTGCAGGGTAAAGCAATCTTGGTTGGAAGTTTTTCCCTTTCATCACATTTAGTATATTATGCCACTCCCTTCTGGCCTGCAGAGTTTCAGATGAAAAATCTGCTGGTAACCTTATCGGGGTTCTCTTGTATGTCATTTGTTTCTTTTCCCTAGCTGCTTTCAAAATTTTCTGTTTGTCTTTAATTTTGGTCATTTTGATTAATATGTGTCTCAGGGTGTTCCTCCTTGGGTTTATTTTATATGGTACTCATTGCACTTCCTGGATTTGAGTGAGTGGTTCCTTTCCCATATTAGGAAAGTTTTCAGCTATAATCTCCTCAAATATTTTTTCTGTCCCCTTATCTCTCTCTTCTCCCTCTGGCACCCCTATAATAGGGATGTCAGTGTGTTTAACATTATCCCAGAGTTCTCTGAGACTCAGCTCATTTCCTTTCAATCTTTTATCTCTTTTCTCTTCTGCATTAGTGATTTCCACTAATCTGTCCTCCACCTCGGTGATTCATTCTTCTGCCTCCTGTATGCTACTGTTGGCTGCTTCTAATGAATTTTTTATTTCAGTTATTGTATTTTGCATCTCGTTGTTTAATTTTTACAGCTTGTATTTCTCTGCTCAGTGTTTCCTGTAAATTATTAATTTTGCCTCCAGTTTATTTCCAATGCCTTGCATCATCTTCAGCATCAACAGTCTAAAGTCTCTTTCTGAGAGGCTGATAATCTCCTCATCACTGAGCTTTTTTTCTGGGCTTTTCTCTTTCTCCCTTATCTGGGTTAGAGTTTTCTGTCTTTTCATTTTTATAGGTTTTTGGTGTGGTGACCTTTTTGCCAACAATAGAGTGGTAGCCTCTCTTAGTTCAGGTGTTTGACTCCCCTGTGGCTAAAGTTGGTGTAGGTTTCCTGATGGGAGGGACTGATGCCTGCCCACTGGTAGGTGGGGTTGATTCTTATCCCTCTGGTGGGTGGGGCTTTGTCTCTGGATGAGATTAGAGGCTGGCTGTGTGCCTGAGGGATCTTTAGGCAGCCTGTTTACTGATGGGTGGGACTGAGATCCCACCTGGGTTAATGTTTGGCCTGGGGCTTCTCAGCACTGATGAGGGGTACCAGATTTTCCCAGCAATGGCCACCTCCAGAGAAATGCTGGCTGTTGAGTGTTCCTGAGAGCTTCACCTCCAATGCCCTTCCCCCACAACAAACCACAGTCACCCCTATTTTCTCGGGAGATCCTCCAAGAATTGCAGTCAGGTTCCACCCGGATTCCTATGGAGACTGCTTTGCCCTGGGACCCAGTGCACGTGAAAGTCTGTGTGTGCCTTTCAAGAATGGGGTCTCTGTTTCCCCCAGTCCTGTGGAGCTCCTGCACATAAGTCCCACTGGCCATCAATGCCAGATGTTCCGGGGGCTCTTTCTCCCTGTGCCTGATCCCCAGGCGTGGGGTTTTGACGTGGCCTCAGAACTCTCAGTCCTGTAGCCGAGTCTCTGTGATGCAGTTACTTTCCAGTCTGTGGGGCTTCCCACCCGGGAGGTATGGGGTTGCTTCTATCACATAATCGCCCCTCCTACCTCTTGATGTGGTCTCCTCTTTGTCTTCTGGAGTAGAATATCTTTTTTGGAAGTTTACAGTCCATTTGGTTGAAGGCTGTTCGGCATTTGGTTATAGTTTTGTTGTTTTTCGGGAGAGAAGTTGGGCTCCAGTCCTTCTATTCCGCCATCTTAATCCAATCTTGATTCAATATAATTTTGACAGAATGTAATCACCTATCACTTTTTGATATGTTTTTAGGCATCATGCCTTGTTTAAGTGAATGATTTATCTGTTTATTCATCCATCTACCAAGTAAAATACCCAGTAATTCTTAACACCCCCATTAATATATCCACTCATTTACCCAACTGTATACAACCATCTCAAAATTCACTCATCCATTTGTTTATCTGCTCATACAACTATTTATGCATTCCCTCATCCATATTCCAGCACACCTTTACCTAATATCCATTGATACTTTGTCAGATCTTTTATACTCACCTAGTATATCATCCTTTGCTCATCCACCAACATATTCTATCACATGCCCACAGCTTCTGATATTACAGCAACCAGTGACTCTGACAAAGCTTCTGTGATATTCCAGAAAGTATAAAGGGAAAGTAGAGAGGCTTTTCCTTCCTTATTTGAGTTTCTTAACTCCCACAGAATTGACAGACTGGTTGGGTATTTTCTCTGAAAAAAGTTGGAGAAATTCTATTACTGTGAGAGGTTGGTTGCGATATTCAGAAGTTCACATCACTACCATTTTTCTGCCCTTGACTGCACACAAAAGAAGTCAACCTCCAAATACCAAGCTTCTAACAAGGATTCACATCTCCCTCAGTCACTCCTGCTCAAAACCTGGAGAAATCTTCCTTCTCATCCAACCTCCATCACTTAGCGTGTACAGCAACTCTTACTTCAAAATTTCCACCACATGGTTCCTTCCTTCTCATTATCAATACTGCAGATGTCTAACATTTCAGCATTTTGTTCCTAAACATGTCTTTCATAGAGCGATAGGTTTCATTCTACACAGACTTGTTGAATCATAAATTACACAAGTAGGATCCTGCCAACTGTTTTTAAAGGAGCATCTTGGGTGTTTCTTATAGAATAAAAGGAAATGTTATAATTGTTCTTAAGAAAATAAAATTTGAGAACTACTAGAGCAATTCATTTGGTAGACCACTACCACATTAATCTTTCATTGTAATACTTTATTCTACCATTACCCACTTAATAATATTTGATCTAAGTTTCCAATGACTTTAAAGTGATATCTCAACCATCAGAGGGAGAGAATTTTAAAGTAAACCACAATCTAAGAGTTTCTCCGGTTCCCTGGCATATGAGCCCCCATGATTCTAAAATTCTTACTGTTTTCCAAACAGAAAATGCTCTCTTTCTACACAAGAAATTGGTGCCTGCCTCATAGGTGCCTGCCTAGAAATTGAAACACTTCCCTCAAGAAGCATTTATGACAGACACACTAATATATGTTATCAGTGTGTAGGCTTGAGTTTGTAAGAAGAACACGAATATAACAAATTACTTGCTCAAAAATTATGCATACAATTTGGGTGAGCTTCTTCCATAAAGTGGATTGTTTGACTTAAAATTCCTCAGCTTGAAAATCATTATTTGCCATTGTTATATAATACTGAGCTGTTAATTATCAGCCCCTCCCACACTTGTACTTTATCTGTTGAACAAATCCCTTAAAAACTGAAAATCTCTACTCTGATGCATGATATTTATCATGGGAAGGCTGTGTGTCTTGTGGAGCTGAGGCTGGAGGGACGGATGTAATATATGGGAATTCTCTGTACTTCCTGCTCACTTTTGCTGTAAATCTAAAACTACTCTAAAAAAAGAGCCTACTTAAATTAATTAAGCTTGTCCTAGCCTCCACTTAGATTCTGGAAAGCTGGAAAGGGCAATGATTTCATCCTAAAACAAGTAAAGTTTAGCTAATCTACAAAAATCATAAGTATTCTTAAAAATCACAAGTAAACTGAGATTGTAGGGCAAATAAATAGCACAATCTTGGGAAAAAAATACATACATCCAAAGATAAAATATGAGCTCTGACCTTCGTGGATGAAAGCATGGTAGGAAAATAGAGCCCTCCAACCAGCTTTAACAAATTGTTCATGTTCGAATGTGGGGGACTGTAAGTATAAAATGGCTGAGACCCATGGCAAAAAGAATTCCTTCCAATACTCATTATTTTCTCTACAGAGGTAGATGTAGAACTGTCCTCACAGGAAGATGTGGGGGAATGTGGAAAACCAAAGAAATTCTTCTTTGTGGTGTAGATCCAGGATAAGGCAGCCACAGCTGCTGCAGTGAGCAGAGGGAAGTCCCCAGCCACCAAATTATCCCCCATATGGAACAAACGCCTGAAACCACTGGGAGAGGGAAAACAAGCCCTGTGTTCCTCAGATATAGCTGAAAATTTATTAAAGAGGGAAAACAGAAAGATAAATAAAGAAATTATTGCATGGGGTCGCTGGGACAGGCAACTGCTCTGTGTTCAGACCAGCAAGCATTTATACCCTCATTCTGCAGAAATGGCAAGAACACTAAGAAAACCCCAACCCTGAGACACAGGGACAGAAGATGCACATCGCTCTGAAACAGACCCATGACAACAGAGAAGATACCCTTACCCACGCCACCAGGCTAGCAAGAACCAAGGAACCAGGAGCAGCAGTTTACCATGAACTAGAGAGAATATATGGAAAGACACACACTGTGATACGCAAGGAGCACTTAAAATTTCAGGGGGGAAGAGTAATGCTAGGAAGAACCCTCCAACAACTACATATCCCATGTTAAGAACAAGTAATGACAGAAAAAACTGAATTTGTTGTTGCACTGAGGATAACCATAAAAACACAAAACTCTAATCCAGTTGTACCCATGAGTGCACTGATGCCCATACTTGTCACAAGTCAGGACTACCAGACAAACAGAAAAGATGTGTCCATCTCAAGGCATAACACTCTTTATCTCATAGCCTAATATAATATGCACAAAATGCCTGTGTGCCAATCAAAATTAAAGGCCAGAGGAAAAGACAATAAAAATTTCACTGTACTGAACAAAGAAACTAAAGAAAAGAAACAGATACACTTTGATTATAAGAATAACCACACAGGAGAAGGATCAAGATGGCAGAGGAGTGAGATGTGGCACTCATCTTCTCCCACAAACACACCAAAAAAAAAAAAAACTTACAGAGGAGGGATTAATATGGTGGGATAGAAGGACTGGAGCTCAACTTCTCTCATAAAAACAACAAAATTACAACCAAATGCCAAACAATCTTCAACCAAATGGACTGGAGACTTCAAAAAGATATTATACTCCAGAAGACAAAGAGGAGACCACATCAGGAGGTAGGAGGGGCGATTATGTGTTATAGACAAGCCCATACCTCCTGGGTGGGAAGCCAACAGACTGGAAAATAACTGTATCACAGAGACTCACCTAAAGGACTGAGAATTCTGAGCCTTACATCAAATCCCCATGCTTGGGGATCTGGAACAGGGAGAAAGAGCCCCCGGAGCATCTGGCATTGAAAGCCAGTAGGGCTTGTGTGCAGGAGCTCCACGGGACTGGGGGAAATGGAGACCCCATTCTTGAAAGGCACACACAGACTTTCACATGCACTGGTCCAAGGGTAAAGCAAAGTCTCCATAGGAATCCACATGAAACCTGACTGCAATTATTGGAGGATCTCCTGGGAAAACAGAAGTGATTGTGCCTTGTTGTGGGTGAAGGGCATTGGAGATGAAGCTCTTGGGAACATTCAACAGCCTGCATTTCTCTAGAGGTGACTATTTTGGGAAAAGCTGGCCTCTCCCATTAGCGCTGAGAGGCCCCAGGACAAACAATAATCCAGGTGGGATCACAGTACCACCCATCAGTAAACAGGCTGCCTAAAGACCCCTCAGGCACACAGCCACCTCTAATCTCACCCAGAGACAAAGCCCCATCCACCAGAGGGATAGGAATCAGAGCCACCTACCAGTGGGCAGACACTAGTCCTTCCCATCAGGAAGCCTACAGCAAGACCCCCCCCCCACCAAATACCAACTTCAGCCAAAGGGGAGGCAAATACCAGAGGTAAGAGAAGCTACAACTCTATTGCCTGCACAAAGGTCACCACACAAAAAGCTTATAAAAATTAAAAGACAGACAACTGTAACTCAGATAAGAGAGAAAGAAAAAAACCCCAGAAAAACAGCTCAGTGATAAGGAGATTATCAGTTTCCCAGAAAGAGACTTTAGACTGTTGTTGCTGAAGATGATGCAAGACATTGGAAATAAACTGAAGGCGAAGATTGATAATCTAAAGGAAACACTGAGCAAAGAAATACAAGATATAAAAATTAAGCAAGAAGAGAAGCAAAATAAAATAACTGAAATAAAAAAATTCATTAGGAGCAGCCAACAGTAGCATACAGGAGGCAGAAGAACGAATCACCGAGGTGGAGGACAAATTAGTGGAAATCACTAACATGGAAGAGAAAAGAGATAAAAGATTGAAAGGAAATGAGCTGAGTCTCAGAGAACTCTGGGATAACGTTAAATGTACCAATGTGCGTATTATAGGGGTACCAGAGGGAGGAGAGAGAAGGGAACAGAAAAATATTCCACTTCCCTATCATGGGAAAGGAACCACTCACTCAAATCCAGGAAGTGCAATGAGTACCGTATAAAATAAACCCAAGGAGGAACACCCTGAGACACATATTAATCAAAATGACCAAAATTAAAGACAAACAGAAAATATTGAAAGAAGCTAGGGAAAAGCAACAAATGGCATACAGGGGAACCCCGATAAGGTTATCAGCAGATTTTTCAGCTGAAACTCTGTAGGCCAGAAGGGAGTGGCATGATATACTTAACGTAATGAAAGGAAAAAACTTCCCACCAATATTACTTTACCCAGCAAGTCTGTCATTCGGATTTGAAGGAGAAGTCAAAACTTTCACAGATAAGCAGAAGCTAACAGATTTCTGCAACACTAAATCAGCTTTACAACAAATACTAAAGGAGCTTCTCTAGGCAGAAAAAAAGGGCCACAACCAGAAATGAAAACACCAAAAAGTCAAGGCTAACAAGTATAGGTGTATATATATAGTAAAGATACTAAATCATCCATTCACAACTGTGCTACCAAAATCAGAAATCATGAAAAAAGAACACAAATGCAGGACACTGGAGAAGCACGTGCAATTAAGAAACCAACAAATTAAAACATCTCGCTTATATATAGACTCCTATATCAAAACTTCAGGGTAACCGCAAACCAAAAATCTACAATTGATACACAAACAAATAAGAACAATCAATTCAAATACAACATTAAAGATAGTCAGCAAACCACAAGAGGAGACAACAAGAGAAGAAGGGAAGAAAAAAGTGCAACAAAAATCCAAAACAGTTAATAAAATGGCAATAAGGACATATATATCAATAATTACCTTAAATGTTAATGGACTGAATGCCCCAAACAAAAGACATAGACTAGCTGTTTGGATACAAAAACAAGACCCATATATATGCTGTCTTCAAGAGACCCACTTCACTTCTAGAGACACATACAAATTGAAAGTGAGAGGATGGAAGAAAATTGTCCATGCAAGCAGGAATCAAAATAAAGCCAGAGTAGCAATACTAATATCAGAAAAATAGACTTTAAAATGAAGAACATTTTAAGACACAAGAAAGGGCACTACATAATGATCAAAGGATCAATCCAAGAAGAAGATATAACAATTTTAAATATCTATGGACCCAACATAGGATTACCACAATATATAAAACAACTGCTAACAACCTTAAAAGGAGAAATCAACAACAACACAATCATAGTGGGACTTTAACACCCCACTTACAGAAATGGACAGGTCATCCAGACAGAAAATCAAGGAAAAACATGCCCTGAATGAAGCATTAGACCAGATGGATTTAATAGATATTTATAGGACATTCCATCCAAAAGCAACATAATACACATTCTTCTCAAGTGCACACAGAACATTCTCTAAGACTGATCACATCCTGGGCTACAAATCAAGCCTCGGTAAATTTAAGAAAATTGGAATCATATCAAGCATCTTTTCTGACCACAATGCTATACAACTGGAAGTCAACATCAAGAAAAAAAATGGCAAAAAATACAAACACGTGGAGACTAAACAACATGCTACTAAACAACCAAAGGATCATAGAACAAATCAAAAAAGAAATTTAAAAATACCTAGAAGTAAATGACAACAAAGACACAACACCCCAAAACCTCTGGGATGCAGCAAAAGCAGTCCTAAGAGGAAAGTTTATACCAATACAAGCCGACCTCAAGAAACAAGAAAAAGCTCAAGTAAAAGACTTAACTTTACAGCTAAAGCAGCTAGAGAGGGAAGAACTGACAAGACCTAAAGTTAGAAGAAGAAAAGAGATCATAAAGATCAGAACAGAAATCAATGAAATATAAAGGAAGAAAACCAGAGAAAATATCAATGAAACTAAAAGCTGGTTCTTTGAAAAGATCAACAACACTGATAAACCCTTAGCCAGATTTAGAAAGAAAAAAGAGAGAGGACACAAATCAACATAAGTAGAAATGAAAAAGGAGAAGTAACAACAGACATCACAGAAATGCAAAGGATCATAAGAGACTACTATATGTAACTCTACGGCAATAAAATGGAAAACCTAGAAGAAATGGACAAATTCTTAGAAAACTACAATGTTCCAAGACTAAACCAAGATGAAATAGAAAACATGAATAGACCAATCTCAAGTTCTGAAATTGAGACTGTGATTAAAAAATTTCCAACAAACAAAAGTCCAGGACCAGATGGTTTCACAGGTGAATTCTATCAAACATTTATAGAAGAGCTAACACCTATCCTTCTGAAACTCTTCCAAAAAATTTCAGAGGAAGGGACACTCCAAAACTCATTCTATGAGGCAACCATCACCCTGATACCAAACTCAGACAAAGATATCACAAAAAAAGAAAATTACAGGCCATTCTCACTGATGAACATAGATGCAAAAATCCTCAACAGAATACTAGCCAACTGAATCCAACAATACATTAAAAGGATTGTACATCATGATCAAGTGGGATTTATCCCAAGGATGCAAGGATTCTTCAATATCCGCAAATCAATCAGTGTGATACACCACGTTGACAAACAAGAATAAAATCCATATGATCCTCTCAATAGATGCAGAAAAAGCCTTTGACAAAATCCAACACCCATTTCTTTTTTTTTCATACTAACAATGAATTTTATTTCAGTTATAGGTGTACAAAGATCATGAGTCAATACGATAGATTTTGTGTCCCAAACCCACAGTGCATCCCCCACCCCCCAGATTGTCTTATTTTAAAAACCAAGGTTTTCCAAAAATCTGTGAGTCATTGTCTGTTCTTCAAAGAAGTTCATTGTGTCTCTTTTGTTTCCACATGTAAGTGGTAGCATTGGGTGTTGCTGTCTAATTGTCTGACTGGTTCCACTTCCTATGATAATTTCTAGGTTCATCCATGTTGCTATAAATGTTATTCCGTTCCTTTTAATGGCTGAGTAATATTCCATTATGTGTATGTACCATATCTTCCCTATCTACTTCTCTGTCGATGGGCATTTAGATTGTTTCCATGACCTGGCTTCTTCCCTCTACAGCTGCTTTAGATGTAAAGTTAGGTTGTTTATTGGAGCTTTTTCTTGTTTCCTGAGGTTGGCTTGTATTGCTATATACTTTCCTCTTAGTGCTGCTTTTGCTGAATCCCAGAGGTTTTGGAGTGTGATGTCTTTGTTGTCATTTGCTTCTAGGTATTTTTAAATTTCCTCTTTGATTTCTTCAGTGATCCATTGGTTGTTTTCTTGGTTTTGTATCCATTCATCTAGTCTATGTCTTTTGGTTGGGGCATTCAGTCCATTAACATTTAAGGTAATTACTGATATATATGTTCTTATTGCCATTGTATTAACTGTTTGCGGTTTTTGTTGCTTTTTTTTTTTTACCCTGAAGTTTTGATGTAGGAGTCTATATACAAATGAGATTGTTTTAAGTTGTTGGTTTCTTAATTGCATGTGCGTCTCCAGTGACCTGCATTTGTGCTCTCTTCTCACGATTTCTGATTTTGGTAGCATAGTTGTGCATGGATAATTTAGTATCTTTACTGTATATACGCCTTTACTGGTGAGCCTTGTCATTTGTGGTGTTTTTGCTTCTGGTTGTGGCCTTTTCTTTTCTGCCTAGAGAAGTTCCTTTAAGATTTGTTGTAAAGCTGTTTAGTGTTGCAGAAATCTCTTAGCTTTTGCTTATCTGCAAAGGTTCTGATCTCTCCTTCAAATCTGAATGTGAGCCTTGCAGGGTAAAGCAATCTTGGTTGGAAGTTTTTCCCTTTCATCACATTAAGTATATCATGCCACTCCCTTCTGGCCTACAGAGTTTCAGATGAGAAATCTGCTGGTAACCTTATTGGGGTTCCCTTGTATGTCATTTGTTTCTTTCCCCTAGCTGCTTTCAAAATTTTCTCTTTGTCTTTAATTTTGGTCATTTCGATTACTGTGTGTCTCGGGGTGTTCCTCCTTGGGTTTATTTTATATGGTACTCGTTGTGATTCCTGAATTTGACTGAGTGGTTCCTTTCCCATATTAGGGAAGTTTTCAGCTATTACCTCCTCGAATATTTTTTCTGTCCCCTTCCCTCTCTCTTCTCCCTCTGGCACCCCTATAATACGGATATTGGTGTGTTTAACAGTATCCCAGAGTTCTCTGAGACTCAGCTCATTTCCTTTCAATCTTTCATCTCTTTTCTCTTCCACATTATTGATTTCCACTAATCTGTCCTCCATCTTGCTGATTCATTCTTCTGCCTCCTGCATTCTATTGTTGGCTGCTTCTAATGAATTTTTTATTTCAGTTATTGTATTTTGCATCTCTTCTTGTTTAATTTTTACAGCTTGTATTTCTCTGCTCAGTGTTTCCTGTAAATGATCAATCTTTGCCTCCAGTCTATTTCCAATGCCTTGCATCATCTTCAGCATCAACAGTCTAAAGTCTCTTTCTG
>PVHT020000237.1:7247324-7270214 GCA_004024745.2 Catagonus wagneri | reverse complement strand
TCTGCCTCCTGCATTCTATTGTTGGCTGCTTCTAATGAATTTTTTATTTCAGTTATTGTATTTTGCATCTCTTCTTGTTTAATTTTTACAGCTTGTATTTCTCTGCTCAGTGTTTCCTGTAAATGATCAATCTTTGCCTCCAGTCTATTTCCAATGCCTTGCATCATCTTCAGCATCAACAGTCTAAAGTCTCTTTCTGAGAGGTTGGTAATCTCATCACTGAGCTTTTTTTCTGGGCTTTTCTCTTTCTCCCTTATCTGGGTTAGAGTTTTCTGTCTTTTCATTTTTATAGGTTTTTGGTGTGGTGACCTTTTTGCCAACAATAGAGTGGTAGCCTCTCTTTGTTCTGGCCTTTGCCTCCCCTGTGACTAAAGCTGGTATGGGCGGGGCTTGCTGTAGGCTTCCTGATGGAAGGGAGTGACGCCTGCCAACTGGTAGGTGGGGTTGATTCCTAGCCCAGTGATGGGTGGGGTTTTGTCTCTGGATGAGATTAGAGGCTGGCTGTGTGCATGAGGGGTCTTTAGGCAGCCTGTTTAGTGGTGGGTGGGGCTGTGATCCCACCTGGATTATTGTTTGGCCTGGGGCTTCTCAGCGCTGATGGGAGGGACCAGATTTTCCCAGAAATGGCCCCCTCCAGAGAAATGCAGGCTGATGAATGTTCCTGAGAGCTTCACCTCCAATGTCCTTCCCCCACAACAAACCACAGTCACCCCTATTTTCTCGGGAGATCCTCCAAGAATTGCAGTCAGGTTCCACCTGGATTCCTCTGGAGACTGCTTTGCCCTGGGACCCAGTGCACGTGAAAGTCTGTGTGTGCCTTTCAAGGATGGGGTCTCTGTTTCCCCCAGTCCTGTGGAGCTCCTGCACATAAGCCCCACTGGCCTTCAATGCCAGATGCTCCGGGGGCTCTTTCTCCCTGTGCCTGATCCCCAGGCGTGGGGTTTTGACGTGGCCTCAGAACTCTCAGTCCTGTAGCCGAGTCTCTGTGATGCAGTTACTTTTCAGTCTGTGGGGCTTCCCACCTGGGAGGTATGGGGTTGCTTATATCGCATAATCGCCCCTCCTACCTCTTGATGTGGTCTCCTCTTTGTTTTCTGGAGTAGAATATCTTTTTGGAAGCTTACAGTCCATTTGGTTGAAGGCTGCTCGGCATTTGGTTATAGTTTTGCTGTTTTTCGGGAGAGAAGTTGGGCTCCAGTCCTTCTATTCCACCATCTTAATCCAATCTCTCCCAACACCCATTTCTGATAAAAAGTTTTCAGAATGTGGGCATAGAGGGGACCTACCTCAACATAATAAAGACCATCTATGACAAACCCAGAGCTCACATCATTCTCAATGGTGAAAAGCTGAAAGAATTCCCACTGAGATTAGGAAAAATACAGGGATATCCACTCTCACCACTGCTATTCAACATAGTTTTGGAAGTTCTAGTCACAGCAATCAGAGAAGTAAAAGAAATAAAAGGGATCCAAACTGGAAAGGAAGAAGTAAAACTAACACTGTTTGCAGATCACATGATACTATACCTAGAAAATCCTAAAGACTGTACCAGAAAACACTTAGAGCTCATCAACGAATTTGGCAAAGTCACAGGATACAAAATTAATACACAGAAATCAACTGCATTTCTATATACTAACAATGAAAGATCAGAAAGAGAAATTAGGGAAGCAATCCCATCTACCATTGCATCAAAAAAAATCAAATACTTAGGAATAAACCTACCTAAAGACACAAAAGAATTGTACTATGAAAACTATAAGATGCTGATAAAAGAAATCAAGGATGACATGAACAGATGGAAAGACATACCATGCGCTTGGACTGGAAGAGTCAATATTATCAAAGTGACTATACTACCCAAGGCAACCTATAGATTCAACGCAAACCCTATCAAATTACCAAGGACATTTTTCACAGAACTAGAACAAAGTATTTTAAAGTTTGTTAGGAAGCTCAAAAGACCCAGAATAGCCAAAGACATCCTGAAAAAGAAAAATGGAGCTGGAGGAATCAGGCTTCTCTGACTTCAGACTCTACTACAAAGCTTCAGTTATCAAACCGTATGGTACTGGCACAAAGACAGAACTATAGATCAGTGGAATAGGATAGAATGCCCAGAATTAAACCCACACACCTACAGTCAACTAATCTATGACAAAGGAGGCAAGAATATACATTGGAGAAAAGACAGCTTGTTCAATTAGTGGTGCTGGGAAAACTGGACAGCCACATGTAAAAAAAAAATGAAATTAGAACACTTCCTAACACCATGCTCAAAAATAAACTCAAAATGGATTAAAGACCTAAATATAAGGCCAGATACTATAAAACTTTTAGAGGAAACTTAGGCCAAACACTCTGCAACGTAAATGACAGCAACATCTTCTCAGATCCACCTGTTACAGTAATAATGATAAAAAGAAAAATAAACGAATGGGACTTAATTAAACTTCAAAGTTTCTGCACAGTAAAGGAAACCCTAAACAAAACAAAAAGACAATCCAGGGAATGGGAGAAAATATTTGCAAATGAAAAAATGTGAAAAGGGATTAATCTCCAAAATGTACAAACACCTCCTACAGCTCAATACCAAAAAAAACAAACAACCCCATCAAAAAAATGGGCAGAAGATCTAAACAGACAATTATCCAAAGAAGACCTACAGATGGTCACAAAACACATGATAAGATGTTCAGCATCACTCGTTATTAGAGAAGTGCAAATCAAAACCACTATGAGGTACCACCTTACACCAGCCAGAATGGCCATCATCAAAAAATCTACAAACAATAAGTGCTGGAGAGGGTGTGGTGAAAAAGGATCCTTATTACACTGTTGGTGGGAATGCAAACTGGTGCAGCCACTGTGGAAAACAGTATGGAGATTCCTCAGAAAACTCAAAATAGAATTACCATTTGATCCAGCAATCCCACTCCTGGGCATTTATCCAGAGGCAACCACGACTCAAAAAGACACATGTACTCCAGTGTTCATTGCAGCACTCCATACAGTAGCCAGGTCATGGAAACAACCTAAATGCCCATCAACAGAGGAGTGGATAGGGAAGAGCTGGTACACATACATAGTGGAATATTTCTCAGCCATTAAAAGGAATGAAATAACAACATTTATAGCAACACGGATGGACCTAGAAATTATCATGCAAAGTGAAACCAGTCAGACAATGACACACCAACATCAACTGCTACCACATGCATGTGGAAATTTAAAAAAGGATACAATTAACTTCTTTGCAGAACAGATAATGACTCACAGACTTTGAAAACCCTATGGTTTCCAAATGAGACAAGTTGGGGGGTGGGGGATGCACTGAGGGTTTGGGATGGAAATGCTATAAAAATTAGGTTGTGATGATTTTTGCACACCTATAATTGTAATAAAATTCATTAAGTAACAGGAAAAAATTTAAAAAGTAAAAATAAATTTAAAAAAATATTTTCAATCTCAAGGCAGAAGAAAAAAAGAAACTTACATGTAGAACAGTTCACACAGAACATCAACTGAACCTTGGCAGAAAAGGGCAAGAAACCCTTCACTTAAGGTAGAACAAAAGGAAAAGAGAGAGAGGGAAAAAAGAAATCAGGATGGGACAAGCACTCCTGAGAGGGAGCTGTGAAAGTACAAATGAACCCACACCTTGAGAAGCCACCTAACTGACAGGGAGATCAGCTGAGATGGTTTGATCTCAAAGTCTTGGAGAAAACTGCAGCAGCTGGACAGACAAGGGAAAGCAGAGTGAGAGCTGCACATCCCATTTGTATCACCACACCTGGACACCATAGCTTAAGATGCTGGGACAGGGGCCGGGTGCTGAGACTCAGGCTCTGGAGATCAATTCTGGGGGATGACTGGAGTAGGAAGTGTGGAGACAGTCTAAGGGGCTAGGGAGTGGTGTGCCATAGGTGTGGGAGTAGAGAGCGACAGCTGAGGGAACCCAGAAGGAGTTATGGACGCTCAGGAGAAGAAAGATGCTATTGTTATGGAGGGTTAGAGGAGGGGAGGTGGACTACCATAGGAATATTTTTCCCTGCACATTACAGACTCTCAGATGGTAGTGTGCTTCTGGCTCAGGATAAGGGTGGCAAGGAACCACTTGTATGGGCTATGGGTGACAAGGAACCTCTTGTGTAGGCTACAGATGACCAGACAATGCTTGCATGGGCTAAGGGCAGTGGGGGGCTAAGTGCAGCATGGTACCTCCTGTGTAGTCTACAAGTGGTGGGACAAAACTCAGCAGTCATCTCAGAAACCAGAGGTGGGCATGGCCTACCACCAGTAGGGGTCTCTGAACAGGCACCATCTGTGGGCCCAGTCACCTCAGCGGTCAGTGAAGAAAATGGCACTGCAACCAGGCACCACCTGTTGTTCTTCTCATTCCCCTGCAAATGCACCCACCCTGCTTCTGCCACTTCAAAGTGCTCCAGGCAGCACATACACCTTCCATATCACTGTCACTTCCCAGGGCCCTGCAACTAGGACCAGCCTACACCACCTTCGCATGGGTCCTTGCTACTGTCAAGGTCCCAGCAACCAGGCTCTAGCTAATAGCCCTGCCCAATGCCTCCATCTCCCTGGAAGCATGCACAGCACCCTAGAAATAAAAAGTAAGCTCTCACAAAATACCCAGAGGCACTCATGCATATAAATAGCCCTCCAAGATTACAGTAGTTGTTTTCCCTAAACTCACTGAATGTGAAAATAAGCAAGTTGAAGAAGCTCAGGAACCATTCCTAGTTAAAATAACAGGGGCATTCACCTGAAAGAGCAAGAAGTGAAACAGACCTCTGCATTCCAATAGACCCCAAGTTCAAAAAGAAGATAGTGAACATACTGAAGGAATTAAGAGAGAATATGAAGGAATTGAGAGTAGATATGAACAGTAATGCAGATTACTTTAGAAAGGATCTAGAAAATATAAGGAGGAACCAAGAAAAATCAGAAAATTCATTTGCAGAGACACATGCTGAGTTAAAGGCAGTGAAGAGCAGAATGGATAATGCAGAGGAAAGATTTTGTGACTTGAAAGATAGAATAATTGAAATCACCCAATCAGGACAGCAGACAGAAAATCAAATGAAAAAACATGAAAGCAATATAAGAGATCTATGGGGTCACTTAAATCAGGCCAGTCTATGCATAATAGAGATTCTAGAAGGAGAAGAAAAAGAAAAGGGGATTGAAAATATGTTTGAAGAAATTATGGCTGAAACTTTCACTTTCACACCTAAAGAAAGCAGATATTAAGATACAGGAGTCACAGAGGGCCCCAAACAAATTCAACCCAAACAGGCCCATAATAAGACATATAATAAAAATGGCAAAAGTTAAAGATAAAGCGAGGATTCTAAAGGCAACAAGAGAAAAACAAAGAGTTAATTTTAAGGGAAACCCCAAAAGGCTATCAGCTTATTTCTCCACAGAAACACTATAGGCTAGAAGAGAGTGTCAAAATATATTCAGAGTTCTAAAAGGGAAAAATTTGCAACCCAGAATACTCTACCCAGGAAGAATATCATTTAAAATAGAAAAAATAAAGATTTTCTACAACAGACAAAAACTAAAAAAGGACAGCAATACTAAACACACATCAAAAGAAATGCTGAAAAAGTTCACTAAATAAAAAAGAACTAAGAAGAAATAGGATGGAGAAAAATCACAATAGGAAAGCAATCACTTAAATAAGCCAGTATAGAGATCTAAAAGGAAAAAAAATAAACTATAGTAAAAGCAACAATAAACAAGGAACGTCAAAAGAACAAATGTGAAAATGTTAAAAAGGGACTTCAAAATCATACAACGTGGGGAAGGAAAGTAAGAAAGAGTAGACTCTTTTTAAGAATGTGTTTGAGCCTATATGAC
This sequence comes from Catagonus wagneri, assembly GCA_004024745.2. NCBI lineage: Eukaryota > Metazoa > Chordata > Mammalia > Artiodactyla > Tayassuidae > Catagonus > Catagonus wagneri. The sequence goes on along the minus strand of PVHT020000237.1, from coordinate 7,264,328 downwards.
TATTCAGCTAAAGCAAGCACATGTGAGAAGTGGTTAACATACTTGAATGACAGGGCAATTACAAATAAAAAACAAACATTACATTCACAAAAACTAAAACAAAAAAGACACAAGCATAAAATAAAAGAAAATTATGCAACAAAAAGAAAGGAACAAAGGAGAAACATAGAATCAACTGGAAAACAAGGTTCAAAATGGCAATAAATATATATTTATCAATAATTACCTTAAATGTCAATGGACTGAATTCTCTGATCAAAGCCATAGAGTGGCAGATTGGATAAAAAAGCAAAAGTCTACAATCTGCTGCCTACAAGAGACTCATATTAGGGAAAAGGACACATACAATTTAAAAGTGAGGGGATGGAAAAATTTATTTCATGTGAATGGACAAGACGGTAAATCAGGAGTTGAAATACTCGTATCAGACAAAATAGACTTTAAAATGAAAGCCATAAAGAAATACAAAGAAGGACACTATTTAATGGTTAAAGGATTCATTCAAGAGAGGATATTACAATCATCAATATGTATGCCCCTAATATAGGAGCACACAGATATATAAAACAGATACTAACAGACATAAAAGAAGAAATTGATAGAAATACAATGAGAGTAGGAGACTTTAAAACTCCACTCACGTCAATGGACAGATCCTCCCAGGATTTTAACAGTGTCATGTCTTATATTTGTCTTTAAGGCATTTAGAGTTTATTTTTGTGCATGGTGTGAGAGTGTGTTCTAGTTTCATTGATTTGCATGCAGCTGTCCAGATTTCTCAGAAATACTTACTGAAAAGACTGTCTTTTTCCCATTTTATGTTCTTGCCTCCTTTGTCAAAGATCAATTGACAGTAGGCATCTGGATTTATTTCTGGGATCTGTATTCTGTTCCATTGATCCGTATGTCTGTTTTGGTACCAGTACCACACTGTCTTGATTACTGTGGCCCTGTGATATTGCCTGAAGTCTGGGAGAGTTATGCCTCCTGTCTGGTTTTTGTTCTTTAGAATTGCTTTGGTGATTCTGGGTCTTTTGTTGTTCCATATAAATTTTTGGATTGTTTGTTCCAGTTCTGTGAAGAATGTCTTGGGTAATTTCATAGGGATTGCATTGAATTTGTAGATTGCTTTGGGTAGTATGGCCACTTTTACAATATTAATTTTTCTGGCCCATGAGCATGGAATATTTTTCCATTTCTTTGTATCTTCTTTGATCTCCTTGATTAATGTTTTGTAGTTCTCTGCATATATCTCTTTCAACTCCTTGGTCAGGTTTATTTCCAGGTATTTGACCTTTGGGGGTGAAATTTTAAAAGGTAAAATATTTTAGTATTCTTTTTCTAATATTTCATTGTTAGGATACAGAAATGCAATTGATTTCTGAAGGTTAACCTTATATCCTGCCACTTTGCTGAATTTCTTGATCAGTTCAAGTAATTTTGGGGTTGAGTCCTTGGGGTTTTCTATATATAGTATCATGTCATCTGCATACAGTGACAGTTTTACCTCTTCTCTTCCTATTTGAATGCCTTTTATTTCTTTGGTTTGTCTGATTGCTGTAGCTAAGACTTCCAATAATATGTTGAATAACAGTGGAGAGAGTGGGCATTGCTGTCTTTTTCCAGATTTTGGTGGGAAGGCTTTCAGCTTTTCTCCATTGAGTACTATATTTGCTGTGGGTTTTTCGTATATGGCCTTTATTATGTTAAGAAATGTTCCCTCTATACACACTTTGGTAAGAGTTTTGATCATGAATGGATGTTGGACTTTGTCAAATGCTTTTTCTGCATCTATTGAGATGATAGTGTGGTTTTTGACTTTTCTTTTGTCAATGTGGTGTATGACGTTCATTGATTTGCATACGTTGGACCATCCTTGTGCACCTGGGATGAATCCCACCTGGTCATGGTGTATGATCTTTTTGATATGTTGTTGGATTCTGATGGCTAAAACTTTGTTGAGTATTTTTGCACCTATAGTCATCAAAGATATTGGCCTATAGTTCTCTTTTTTCGTGGTGTCTTTGGTTTTGGAATTAAGGTGATGTTGGCATCATAGAATGTCTTTGGGAGTGTTTCTTCTTCTTCAACCATTTGGAGAAGCTTAAGGAGGATGGGTATGAGTTCCTCCTGTGAAGCCATCTGGTCTGGAATTTTACTTGTAGGGAGTGTTTTGATGACATACTCAATTTCATTTCTAGTGGTCAAAATGGAAATTAAAAAAATACTTTGAGATAATGAAAACACAACCATTCAAAATCTATGGGATGCCAAAAAAGCAGTGCTTAGAGGGAAATTCATAGCTATACAGGCCTTCCTCAAAAAAGAAGAAAAATCTCAGATTGACAACTCATCCCATTACCTAAATGAATGAGAAAAAGAAGAGCAAATGAAACCTAGTCAGGAGAAGGAAGGAAATTATAATGATCAGAGAGGAAATCAATAAAATAAGAGATTCATAAAACAATAGAAAAAAATCAATAAAATCAAGAGCTGGTTCTTTGAAAAGATAAACAAAATTGACAAATCTGTGGCCAGACTCACCAAGAAGCAGAGAGAAAGAACTTGGATAAATAATGTCATTTGCAGCAACATGGATGGATTTAGAGACCCTCATAACTGAGTGAAGTAAGTCAGAAGGAGAAAGACAGATACCATATGATATCAGTAATATCTGGAATCTAATATACTGCACAAATGAACCTTTATGCAGAAAAGAAAATCAAGGACTTGGAGAACAGACTAGTGGTTGCCAAAAGGGTGGGGGAGGGAATGGAATTGTAGGGGGGTCTGGGGTTAATTGTAGACTGTTGTGTCTGGGCTGGAAAAGCAAGGAGATCCTACTGTGTAGAACTGGGAACTATGTCTAACCACTTGTGAAGAATCCATATATGTATGTGTAACCCTGTCACCATGCTGTGCAGCTGGGTATAATGGGAAAAAATGATAAATTACTAAAATAAATACAATTATTGAAATAAATAAAAGTTGTAGTAAAAAAATAAATAAAAAATAAAGTGTTTCATCAATACTGTGGAATACTACTGGACAATAATAAAGGAATCAACATTTGATGCACACAAAAGAATGAATGGACCTAAAGAGAATTGTGTTGAGTGAAAACAGTCTATTGAAAAAGATTACAAATGTTATTTTAATCATAAAACTTTCTTCTAAAGATAAATTATGACAATGAAAAAAGGATTGATGTTTGGCTAGGTTAAAACCAAAAATGATAGATGGGGAGGTGATGCAGCTATAAAGAAATGACATAAAGAGAATTTTGTGGTGATGGGAAAAAAAAGAAATTAAAAAGGAGAAATCTCAACAGATACTGCAGAAATACCAAAAAAATGAATACTATGAACAATTATATGCCAATAAATTTGACAAACTAGAAGAAATGGAGAACTTTCCAGAGACTTACAGTCACCAAAACTGAATCAAGAAAAAAACAAATCAGTTAACAGATCACTAGAAATCAAATTTATCATGTAATGAAAACACTCCCTACAAACAAAAGTCCAGGACCTGATGGAGTCACAGATGAATTCTACCAAACATACAAAGAAATAATACCTATCCTTCTTAAACTTTTCCAAAAGTTTGAAAAAGAAGAAACACTACCAAAGATATTCTAGAAATCCACCCTCTCCCTAATACTAAAACCAGACAAAGATACTGCCAAAAAGGCAAATTATAGGCCAATACTTTTGATGAATACAGATGCAAAAATTCTCACAAAAGTTTAGCCAACTGAATCCAGCAACATATAAAAAAGATCATACATCACGACCAAGTAGGATTCACCCCAAGTTCATGAGGATGGTACAACATACACAATTCAATCAAAATCACACACCACATTAACAAAAGTCAAAAACCACATGGTCATCTCAATAGATGATGAAAAAGCATTTGACAAAGTCCAACATCCATTCATGATTAAAAAAACTCTTACCAAAGTGCATATAAAGGGAACATACCTTAACATAATAAAAGCCATTTATGACAAACCCACAGCAAGTATTATACCCAACAGAGAAAAGCTGAAAGTTTCCACACTAAAATCTGGAATAAGATAAGGATGCCCACTCCACTGAATACTTTCATTCAATATAGTATTATAAGTCCTAGCCACAGCATTCAGATAAACAAAAGAAATAAAAAGTATACAAATTGAAAGAGAAAGGTAAAATTGTCACTCTTTGCAGATGACATAATGCTATAACTACTCAGACTGATCAACGAATTCAGCAAAGTAGCAGGATACAAGATTAACATTCAGAAATCAGTTTCATTTCTGTATACTAACAATGAAATATTAGAAAATGAATATAAAAATAGAATAGCTTTTAAAATTGTACCCCCCAAAATTAAATACTTAGGAATAAACCTGTCCAAGAAGGTGAAAGATTTATATGCTGAGAATTATAGAACGTTAATCTATGATAGTAAAGAGGGCTCAAAGAAATGGAAAGATATTCCACTCTCCTAGGTTGGAAGAATTAATATCATAAAAATGGCCATACTACCCAAAACAATCTACAGATTCAATTATGGGCAATCCCATAATTACCCATGACATTTTTCACAGAACTAGAACAAACGATCCAAACATTTATATGGAACCATAAGAGACCCCAGAATTGCCTAAGCAATCCTAAGGGGGAAAAAAAGCAAGCAGAAGGCATAACTCTCCCAGACTTCAGACAAAATTACAAAGCTACAGGAATTAAGACATTGTGGTACTGGTACAGAAACAGGCATACATACCAATGGAAAAGAATAGAGAACCAGAAATAAACCCAGACACCTATGGTCAATTAATCTTTGACAAAGGAGGCAATAATATAAAATGGGGAAAAGACACTCTTTTCAGGAAGTGGTGCTGGGAAAACTGTACAGCTGCATGTAAATCAGAGAAACTAGAACACACCTTCACACCATACACACAAATAAACTCAAATAGTTTGAAGGCTTAAACATAATACAAGACACCATAAAACTCCTAGAAGAGAACATAAGTAAAACAACCTCTGACATCAAATGCCAGATATTTTTTAACGTCAGTCTTCCAAGGCAACAGAAATAAAAACAAAAATAAACCCATCAATGGGACCTAATCAAACTGACAAGCTTTTCCACAGCAAAGGAAACCATAAAAAAAAAGAATCTACGAAATGGTAGAAAATAGTTTCAAACAATGCAACAGAAAAGGGCTCAGTCTCCAAAATATACAAACAACTCATACAATTCAATAGCAAAAAAAACCAACAACCCAATCAAAAAATGGGTAGAAGACCTGAACAGACATTTCTCTAAAGAAGATATACACATGGCCAACAGGCACATGAAAAAATGCTCAACATTACCAATTATTAGAGAATTGCAAATCAAAACTAAAATGAGGTACCATTTCACACCAGTCAGAATTGCCATCATTAACAAGTCAATATATGGCAAATGCTGGAGAGGGTGTGGAGAAAAGGGAACCCTTCTTCACTGTTGGTGAGAATGTAAATTGGTATAACTACTATGGAAAACAGTATGGAGGTACCTCAGAAACCTAAATATAGAACTACCATATGACCCAGAAGTCCCACTCCTGGTATAAATCCAGACAAAATTTTCATTCAGAAGGAAACATGCACCCATATATTCACTGCACTAATATTCTCAATGGCTAAGACATGAAAACAACCTAAATATCCATCAACAGATGAATGGATTAAGACAACGTGGTAAATAGACACAATGGAACACTACTCAGCCTTGTAAAAGAACAAAATAATGCCATTTGCAGCAACAATTATGGAACTAGAGACTCTCATACTAAGTGAACTAAGTCAGAAAGAGAAAGACAAATACCATATGGTATCACATATCTGGAATCTAATATATGGCACAAATGGAACTACCTCTAGAAAAGAAATAAACTTATTGACTTGGAGAACAGATCTGTGGTTGCCAGGGGGGAGGGGGAGGGAGTGGATTTGACTGGCAGTTTTGGGTTATTATATTCAAGCCATTGCATCTGAAGTAGATAAGCAATGAGATCCTGCTGTACAGCACAGGGAACTGTATCTAGTCACCTGTGATGGAACATGACGGAGGGTAATCTGAGGAAAAGAATGTAGGCGTATGTGTGTGTGTACAGCAGAAATCGACATAACATTCTAAATCAACTATAATTGAAAAAATAAAAATCTTAAAAAAGAAAAAAAAAAATACCCCACGGGGGTTTGAAGTAACTCTCATAAGTAAGCATAAGGATCTAATGGAAAAAAACTGACTGTGTCATAAATTCTTGAGGAGTTAAATGGAAATGCTGGCTGTGAACAACATAATCACAGGAATAAAGATTGTTCACGAGTAGACTTATTCGATCCAAAAAATAATCAGTGAGAATAAAGAAAACTCAGTATATAATAGCAAAACTGAAACACAGATTTAAAAATCGTAATGATACAAGGAGAAGAGAACTTCCTGGGGTTGTAGGACCATATCAAACAATCTAACATACATGAAATTGGAAAATCCTGGAGAGAAAGTGGAGGCAAATGTAGAAGAAATATTGAAGAGACAGTGGTTAGAAAAAAAAAAACAGCAAAAGAAATAAAAGCACGGTCCAAGAAACTCAGCCAAGTAGGATAATTAAAAATTAAAAATAAAAACCTAGACACATGACATTCTAATTATATACAGGCCAACAATAAAGTATAAATATTGAAGGTAGCCAAAACAAAAAGATACATCACATAGGGAAGAGAGAATCTAAGCAAAATTCTTCTCAGAAATTATGCAATCCAGAAGACAGAATACAAATGAATGACATATTTAGAGCCCAGGAGTGGTGGAGGGGAGTCTGTCAACAAATAATTCTATATGTTGAGCAAATACTTCTTGAATGAAGGAGAAAATAAAGACATTTTAAAGCAAACAAGCTGAATGAATACATTTCCAGCAGTCCTAGGTCAAGAGAAATGTTGATGAAATTATTCAGAGCTTCTTGAAGGAATAATCCCCTATAAACTGGGAAATGTAAGAGATGAGATTGTATATTACATCACACCAGAAAGGAAGAAAGCCATTGAAGTTTACTAGGGTCATGTGGAAAAAATGTGTCCAGTCTGAAGAGGTTCTGTGGAAGGCGGAGCAATGACCCCCTGAGGATATCTGGGTCCTAGTTCCCAGAACCTGGGAATATGCTGCTTTATATGTTAAAAGAAACTTGCACATGAATTAAAGTAAGGATCTTAAAATAGATATTATCCTGGATAATTGTGGTGGTCTAAATGTTGTAAGAAGGACCTTATGAGAGCAGAGTAGTGGAAGCTGGGTCAGAAAGAAGAGATGTGAAAAGATCAGATTCAGAGAGAGGTTTCCTGTGGTGTGTGACCTTGAAGTTGGGAGAAGGGGTGACAAGCAAAGAAATGGAGGCTAGGTGAAGGCCTTGCACTCGTGGGGTAGAGAGTGAAGAAGAGACCCAGGCAATTCAGCAACTGCAGATATGAGAATTAGATCTTTACAGAATCTTCTTGAATTGTCATGTGTATATTTGACATGTATATACTTGTATTTGGGGCAATTTTCTTCTTTCATCACTTGCCCCTATTTTACATAGTGTGTGTTCATGATAGTAACTTTTGTACTTTACTCCACCATTTACAGAATAGTCAGATGGGAATATGACATTTTTTTGTCTTTTTGTCATTTTTAGAGCCACACTCACGGCATGTGGAGGTTCCGAGGCTAGGGGTCTAGTTGGTGCTACAGCTGCCGGCCTAGACCACAGCCACAGCAACTTGGGATCCGAGGCGTGTCTGCAACCTACATACACCACAGCTCACAGCTGTCTCCCTCTCTGTGCTGCAAGCAAGGCTTTGGAACATTCCTGAACTCTCATGGTCTCCCAGCTCTGTACTTTTCACATGTTGTTCCTTGGAGTTTTCGTCATCTGGATAACTTGTTCTCTCTTTCTTGGGTTCCACCTAGTCTTTTTCTGATCCTTTCATACAGAAGACTCCTGAAACCCACCCCGCAAATATTGCTCTCTCTGTGATCCTTATCACATTGTACTTTAATTGTTTTATAATCTGTCATCTCTGCTCTAGGGTCTTATCATTGGCAGAAATGCATCGTGTTGATTATGAAAACCAATTCATTGTCATACACATAGTAGACACGCCATTAATGTTTCTTGAATTAACAGCAAGATTAGCCCACTAGCATTGACATGTTTGAGGGTGCTTGCCTGTAACACAAACTATATGATTAAGATATGTTAATGTAAAACAAAATGCCAAATGAGACTTCAACTCTGCCTGAACACTGAGATTGTATGAAAATGTGTTCATAAGTGGAATAACCACATCATTTGACTTAAAGAAGAGTCAAGAGAAGAAAGATTTTTGAATTATCTTCAAGGGAGCATGAAGGTGAGCCACTGTCATATTCTTTCTCCTCTTTCCCCTTTCCTCATCCCTTGTACTATTATTTCTTTCCCCACCTTTTCCTTATTCAGGCTTTTTCCCAGAGGTGAGGTCTACTCCAAACTAATTCTCCTCACTAGACTTACAAAGATCAACTAGGGCCCTACCATGTAGGGGAGGAGGGATAGGAGAAGATATGTAATATGGAGCCTAGAGGATGACACCTGAACAGATGGCTGAACTGTCCTGATTCACCAAATCCATAATAAAGTTGTTTTACCTGTCATTAGTTTTCACTGAGAAATCTGTCCTTTCATAGATTAAGTACATATTTTATGTTTTATACATTATATCAAATTCTATGGGCTAATTTTGTGTCTAAATCTCCGGCAAGAATTCAGTTTTTCACAGATTGAACAGTTTTAACATTTGAATAGTACCCCCCATACATGCAATAAAATTCCTCTTGAACATTTTGTATAATATCAAGGAGAGCTTGAAACTTAGTTTTTCTTGACCAGTAATAGCCACAGTTACAAACACTGTTATTTATTTTCCATCATTGTAAAACAAGACCTCCAGTTGATTCTTCTACTGAGTACTTCCAACACTGTAACAAAGGCTTTATGTCCACATATCATAGATCTTAAACAAAACACTTTAATCGGCCTTGAGAGCAACATTCACCTCAGAACAGTGACTCACAGAATTGCTAGATATGGATAATATACACTAAGCAAGCTTAAAAGTGAAAATGTCTTTGATCTCAATGGAAATATAATAACCTTGTACAAAATTTGGATGAAGAATAACCAGTAATCCAAAGTCAGATCCATAAATAGATCCATGATGACAAACAGTATGACACATCATAACAGCAAATTATGTAATTTTTCTCATTAATCTAAGGTTAAATGAATGGAGATTGAGTAAATGTGGGAACTTCTAGTACAGCAGTGCTTAATTTCTCTGAGCATGCAGCTGTGACATTAAAATACACCCACGTCCCACACCCCAACCCAACAATTAAGCCTCCTACTCAACATCACCTCCTTCCTGGTTGCCAGGGCAATGGGGATATAATGCTTCACAGCTCAGTTTGGTGGTGAAACACACAGGCAAAACTCTGTTCTTCAAATATATCTTATGATTCATCAAGTTGCCAGTTTGGATGTTAATCCAGATAACTGCCCTAGTAGTTTCTGCCAGGCACCCTTCACCTCCTTATTCCTTAGACTGTAAATCATGGGGTTCAGCACAGGCATCAAGACGGCATAGAAGACAGAGATCAACTTCTCCTGAAGGACAGAGGGGCTGGAGTGTGGTTGGATATAAGTGAAAATGGCCATGCCATAGCACAGGACAACCACTGTGAGGTGAGAGGCACAGGTGTGGAAGGCTTTCTTTCTCCCCTCCGTGGACTGGATCTTCAGGATGGTGGAGATGATCTGGATGTAGGACAAGAGAACCAAGCAGAAAGGTGTCATCAGCAGGACAATGCTAGAAACCGTGATTGCAACCTTGTTGGAGGAGGTGTCCACACAGGCCAGCCTGACGACAGCTAGAGTTTCACAGGATATGTGATCAATATACATGTTTGTGCACATGGGCAGCTGAAAGGTGATGGCAGTCTGCACGAGGGAGTTGACAGAGCCACTGACCCAGGATGCTATGGTCAGCCTGGTACAGAACCCTCCATGCATGATGACCGAGTATCTCAGGGGGTTACACACAGCCACATAGCGGTCATAGGCCATCACTGCCAGGAGAACAAACTCAGTCCCACCCAGGCCCAGGGAGAAAAACAACTGGGCTGCACAGCTCATGAATGGGATTCCTCTATGTTCTGCAACAAGGTGCACCAGCATCTGGGGCACGATGCTTGTGGCATAAGAGACGTCAACAAGGGAGAGGTTGGTGAGAAAGAAATACATGGGAGTGTGGAGTCGACTGTCCAGTCTGATCAGAAGAACAATGAGGAAGTTCCCCAGCACGGTCACCATATAAGTGATTGAGAACAGGCCAAAGAGAGAGACCTGGGTGCTCCAGTCACTGGACAGGCCAAGGAGAATGAATTCTCTCACCCAAGTCTGGTTATCTCTTCCCATTCAAAAAACAGAAATTATTAATCTGCAGAGACAGACAGAAATAGCAAAAGCTGTTGAATTAACTGCAAAAATAACTTCTTAAAATAACTCATATTGTATACAACCTTCCAGGCTTAGTCTAATGTTTTAGAATATTTATGGTCCCAGATGGCATACCTGATCCTAGTATGCATTAGATCTACTGTACATAGATCATATTATCTATATTGTCATTATATTATTTATATTGTCTTGTGCCTACGTGAACGATGAGCCAAGCAGAAATTGGCATAACATTGTAAATCAATTTTACTTTAATTAAAGAAATAATATAAATTTAAAAAGAGAGACAAGCCATTGCCTTCAAAAGAACAAAGTTGTCTCAGGGAGTTTGTGAAAGCTTGGAGCTCTATATCCTTCCAATTTAGCTTAGGTTCCACAGCAAGAGAGTATGATGAGTGACAATGGGAAGTAAAGTGATAAATAATGATGATAAACATGTTTAAAAGTCAAGGATAGCCCTACATAAATTTGTCATTTTTTACCATGACAAAATGAATAAATAACCTACCAAAAAAATAGACATCTCTGAGTGGCAAATATATAGTACCAACAAGCCAGCATCTCATGTAAAGATCTTAGAGAACCTGGATTTGAACTTTGTTTTATTGACTTTCCAAATACGTGATTGGGTTAGAGATTCAAATTTTTATGTAGAAAATGTGATAGTACTTCATAATTTTCAAGTATATTTAAGGTCAAGAAGTAATTTATGAGGAAGTTACTTTACAGACTATTACTGGTAGTGGTACTCTAGTCCTATAGGTGTTTGTTGTAACAAGAGCTCATTCCTGGGAGAGAGAAACAAACCTGCTTTACCTCACAACCCGTCACAGTACACCCAATACTAGCATGATTGTCCTAAGATAAAAATATACCTCTTTCATGTACAAAACTTGTGATGTTAACTCCTTGTGCAATTAATAACATCATGGATGGAGAAGTATCCACATATTCAATAATTAGGACCTGTTCTATCTTTATTAATTTTAGCATTCATTATCAAGTGTGTTTTTTAGAGCAAAGCATCTTACTAAAATAGTCTGTTAATACTTAAATACCTTTCATGGTATGTCATCTAATTTTTCATCAAAGAGTTATTTTATTTTACTTTTTATTTTTCCATTATAGCTGGTTTACAGATTTCTGTCAATTTTCCACCACAGAGTGGTGACCCAGTTACACATACATATATTGATTCATCACAAGTGATTAGACATAGTTCCCAGTGCTATACAGCCAGATCTCCTTGCTTTTCCATCTCAGAGGCAATAGTCTACAACTGTTAACCCCAGACTCCCCCCCCATCCCACTCCCTCCCTCACCCCCTTGGCAACCACAGGTCTGTCCTCCAAGTTCGTGATTTTCTTTTTAATTTCCTTTATTTTAAAATAATTTAATTCAAAATAATTGATGTCAAAATATTCCTGTTTTCTACAGTCAGGAGTCCCTCCTTGGACTCCTGGTAGATTAAGAAACAGCATATATTTTTTTAAAGCCAAATAAAGAACAGAAAATAGGTTTGTCAAGTGATTTTTCACTTACCGGCAGTGAGCGTTGTCTCCAACATTATCTTGAACCAGCTTTCAACTAAATAGAGCTAGATTCCTAGTGGGCCTCAGGGTGACAGTGAAATAACTGTAGGTAGTATGCTGTGTATCTAAACACTTAATGTCAGATAACTAAAACTTGATCTTTTTCAATTCTAATGGATTCCAGGGATCTGACACTATCAGCAAGCCTAGGTTGTGTATTCATTGATGTCAACAGGTGAGACAGACTCTTGTGGTTATATGTTGCACTTTTCATAATGGAAATGATATCGCAAAACCCTCCTCCTGCAGGACTAGGAACACAGCTCTTGTTCAAAGCCAGACTTGAACAATGAACAGTTAAAGGTTGGTCTTGTTAACTCTTCCTTCTGCACAAGACAATTTGTGTTCTTTTCTCAGTGTTTGTCTCATTTCTAGCTGCTTTACTTTTCTGCAGGTACCTAATGTTCCTTTAATAAACAATGAAGTGCTGTTTTATCTCCTTTGGGCCATAGTTTCCTCATATTCGGCAAACTTCAAATCACACCTTTGTAAAAATGCTTTGAGCTTTCTCAATTCAAAAATGATTCTTGCTCCCTGCACAAAACACAGTATTAAAGAACGACATATCCTGTGGTTCATCTCCTTAGATATGGGGACTAAGAAGGAAGGATTTATTCATGCCTTAAAGGTTTGTGGTGGGTTTAGGAAAATTACTATGACATAATAAATAGACACAGTAAGTGATAAAATATGAAAGTGTCATTGAAATATTGTTACAAATTATCTCCTTCGTGCCCAATCGTGAATGCTGGGAACATTAGTCATTTATTCCTTTCATGTTGAGATGGTCTTCCTTGTGATTTTTTTAAACATAATTATTCTAAAATGGGATTTTTTTGAATATTAATTACATGATCTTATTGTGCCTCTTTCAAATAGGTGAGTTAAGAGTAAAAACTGAGATCCTTACAAGTGGTGGAGGGATGAGGAAAGACACAAATTATAGGAAAAATTAGGTATGACGTTTGGAAAGCAAAGACCAAATCCTTATCATTAAAATATAATCTTTGATGACCCTAGTTAAAAATAGTTCTACATGCATTCCCCCACTATTCTGGTTATTAATATTTAGAGCAAATAGAACCAAAATGCTTTTTCTCTCTGACAAAGAAATGGAAATAAAAAAAAGTTTTCAGATTCTTTATACAACTCATCTTATAAAGCTTAATACAACAAATTAGAAATTCAGCTTGAGTCAGTTATGATTTTTTGCTTAAATAAAGAAAATATATCCATTTAAACTTAAATCTATTTGACCTTCAGTACTGGCGTTCCTAACAGCCTTGGCTGTGACAAGTGAAAACCCTGAAAACAGAAGCAGAACATCCACCACAGCCCATTAAAGAAATCCTTCCTTCTTGGTCCTCATATAAAAAGGTATTAACCACAGGGATATGCCATTCTTTAATACTGTGTTTTTACAGGCATCAAGGATTATTTCTGAATAGATAAAACTCAAACATTTTTAGAGGTGTGATTTGAAGTTTGCCAAATATGAGGAAGATATGGCTCACTTGAAAGTAGGTCTCACAAGCTGCAGATAAGTTTCTTTTCTTGCTAATTAAAATAACTCGGAACCTGTACCTGTATAATGTTGAAATGATCATGGACATGTTTTTAAAGAAAGAGTTCTCTGACTCATGACTGAAGAGCTGGCTGATGTAGACACAGAGTGCATCAGTCCTGAGAAGGAATATTTGCATCATCCTAATGTATGGACACAGAGAACCCAGTGCCCTTTGGGTGGCTAATATTTAAAGATAGGTCTAACATGCTAAAAAATAATTCATTAATTCTTTTGGGGGTCCTGTGATCCTCTTTCAACCTGATTTGGTTACTTGACTTTTCACAAAATCTGAGCCAAATTACGAGATCTTGTTTCTCAAACATGGGCAACCCTGACATTCACCTTTGCTGATATATTTCGTAATAGTCTCCACTGATAAACCCTCACACTATTTACATCTATCATCCCCTGTTTCTAAGACTGAGGTTTTCTTTTTCAGTACAATTCCCTCTTTACCATGGGTCTCCATACTGCAACCCCTACAGCCAATTCTAGAGGAACCAACGCTGGGAGGAGTTAGGCCACTGAAGTCTTAACTGCACTTCACTATCCGGAGTGCCCAAGATCTCTGCAGAAGCCATTGATTGTCTTACATCTTAATTTGTCTGTTACTAAAAAGGAAAATCATAATGTCTTATTATGAAAAACTTCAAAAATTGAAACAGGAGGCTTTAAAGAAATTAACAATTATCTTTTTTGGAAATGTAATATAATATTCCCACCATCTGCTAATTAATATCAATACCTAACTAAAGATTTTATACCCAAGCCTAAGACTTCTCCAAGGCTGTTATTTTTACTACATTTGCTATAATATTTTGGATAGACGATTTCACCAGTCACGTTTTATAGCCATAGTCTCTAACAAGTTATATAACTTCCGTTCTATCCTGTCTAAATCCCGCTCCCACAGGCTGTTGATACCTCTCAAATATCAATCAGTGTCTGACAAACTTAGCATCTCTGCTTCCATCCAGGTTCAAGCTGGTCTAAAGAGCTCTCCCTTCCAACAAAGGGATGCACCGTAGAGAATAGATCCAGAGGGATGGACACAAACTCCTTGGGTTCCAGGTCACATAAGGCACCGGGAACTAATTGTGACTAGGAGGGACACTACTGGGAGAAAGCTCACAAGAGCTCCAAAAACAGCTCCAACAGAGACCTAATGAGCTTTGGCAGCAGCTGCCCTGGCAATTTAGGGCCAACAGATTCCCTGAGGAGCCCCAAGCTTTAGAATGTTAATTACTGTCCCCATTCCCAGTTCCCAAGGGCAGAGCCTCCATGCTGCCCTTCTCCCTGTGGAGGGCTGTTCTCCATCCTTCTCCCACCAACATCTTCATTAGAGCCTTAGGTCATTCTAAAAAAACCCAGAAAACCTAGCTTTTAGGATGGTTCTTGTACAGCCCAAACCAAACTTTAGCCTCAGTGTTCCAATCTAAGAACAGTGACTGCGGCTGCATTTAATTCTGGTGTACCAATTCTGCCCCTTTAGGCACCAGATGCCCTTATTTCTTCTCCTAGAGACAGGAGAGCTATGCTTCACTCCCCTGATGTATGTGCAGAGTCTCATGGACTTCTGGGTATGATGGACATCCTTGTGCAAGTCTTGCGGTTACTATTTACACTCCAGAAATAACAGCACGACATAGAAATATTTAAAAATCCAAGATATGGAAGCAACTTAACTGTCCATCAACAGATGAATGGATAAAGATGTGATGTATGTACATGTGTGTGTGTATGTCTGTGGGTGTGTGTGTACACAGTGGAATGTTACTCAGCCATAAGGAATGAAATGTTTTCATTTGCAGCAATGTGGGTGGACTTGGAGGGTATTATGCTAAGTGATATAAGTCAGATAAAGACAAACACGGTATGATATCACATATATGGTGATATATAAAACCAACTGGTGAATATAACAGGAAATAATCAGATTTATAGATATACCGAACAAATAGTAGTTAACAGTGGGGGAAATGGGGAGGGGCAGTATAGGGCTGGGGGAGTGGAAATACAGACTGTTGGGTCTACGATAGGCTCAAGGATGTATTGTACAACATGGGAAATGCACAGCATGGGGAATATAGCCAATATTTTATAATAACTGTAAATGGAAAGTAAACTTAAAAACTATACAAAAATATGTACATAAATGTTTAAAAACCCTTATTTATAATAGCCCAAACTAGAAACACCCCAGATGCCCTTTAACATGTGAACAGTTAAACCAAAAGTACTATATACACGACATAGAATACTCATTAGCAATAAAAAAAAACTATTGATATGCACAACAACCTGGATGAATCTCCAGAGAATTAAGCTAGTCATAAAGGAATATGTTGTGTGAATTTATTTATATATAATTCTCGAGATGCCAAAATTATAGATATAGAGAACAGATGGTGATAAGCAGAGGTTGAGAGGGTAAAGGTTGGATAGAAATAGGTGTGTACATATTTTTGTGTGACCATAATGTTCATTTGATTAGACAAAATGCCTAGAATTGTAATGGCTGGGTTATATGGTATTTGCATGATTGGATATTTTGACTTTTTGATCTGTTTTATTTATGAAACTTCCAACCCATTTTCCAAAGCAGACGCATCACTTTACATTCCCACCAACAGCATATGGATGTTCCATTTTCTCCTCATGCTCACCAGCATTTGGTATTGTCTCTATTTTTTTCTATTCTGATAGTTTTATTTACATTTGCCTAGGGGTTAATGATGCTGAAGTACTTGTCATGTACTTATTTGCCATCTGCATATCTCCTTCAGTGAAATGCCACTTCATGTCTCTCGTCATGTTCTAATTGGACTGTTTGCTTACCTAATGTTGATATCTGACAGTTCTTCATGTATTCTAGACACTAGCCCTTTGTTGGATATGTGTTTTGCAAATATTTTCTGTAGCCTGTCCCTATGTTACCTTCTTAACATAGTCTCAGAAAAGAATTTTATAGCTTAGTGATATTCAATTTATCATTTTTCATTTTGTAGCCTAAGAAGACTTTTCCTATCCTAGAACCCAAATTTTTTCTAAAACCCTATAGATTTACATTTTATGTCTATGATCCTCTTTGAGTTAACTTTTTCATAAGCTGTAACACATATCAAGTTGTCGTTGGCATCCAAATTCTGTACAGATTTTGTTTGATTTACCAATAATTAGTTCATTTGTCAGCTGTTACATGAGAGAGTTCATTCAACCACTGAACTAGTGTTGATGGCCACCTAGTACAAAGCCCTCTG
>PVHT020000237.1:7224350-7247224 GCA_004024745.2 Catagonus wagneri | reverse complement strand
TCTAATCGGAGCTGTGGCCACTGGCCTGCGCCGCAGCCACAGCAACGCAGGATCCGAGCCGCGTCTGCAACCTACACCACAGCTCACGGCAACGCCGGATCGTTAACCCACTGAGCAAGGGCAGGGATCGAACCCGCAACCTCATGGTTCCTAGTCGGATTCGTTAACCACTGCGCCACGACGGGAACTCCCAAAGCCCTCTGTCTTGATGATTAAATATCATAGAGGGTCACACAGCCACCCAACAGTCATGGGCCATCATCTCCAGTAGAAAACACACAATCCCACCCAAGCCCAACATGAAAAATTACTGGGATGCACAGCCTACATATGGGATCCTTTATGCTCTGCAAGAAAATGCACCAGAATCTAAGGAAAATGCTTATGACAAAAGATATATCAACAAGGGAGATGATGGTGAAAAAGAAATACATGGGAATGTAGAGTCAGCTGTCCAGTTTGATCAGAAGACCAATAAGGAAGTTCCCCAGCATTGTCACCACATATGTCATCCAGAACAGGACAAAAAGGGAGACCTGAGTGTTCATCACTGGAAAGGCTAAGTAGAATAAACTCTCTAACCCAAGTTAGCTGTCTGTTCCATTTAATGTGAAGACTACTGATCTACAGAGGAATTTATAAATAACAGAAGCTGTTGAATAAAAAAAGCACAAAAGTAACACATTCTGTCTACAAGTGGCTAGTTTTAGTCATATATTTCAGATAATTCATGATCCAAAATGATGCTTGATTCCAATATCCATAAAATCTACTCTGTATCAGAGAACATGCCAGCACCTTTCTCATGACCTGATGTCCAGGAGACCCAGGTAAAGCCTGGAGATAATGCAGTACAATTTTAGGGCCTCTACCTCTCTACCTACTTATCTCAGATTTTAGGGTGAGAAGAGCACCTTTGGTGACAATGGTATGTAAAATGCTAAACGCTAAAGAAAAACATGATTGGAAAGTAAAAAATTAACTTGTATATCAACTATACTCATCATTAAAAAAAGAAATATTGGGAAGCAACAGGACCTTGAGAGAAGATATGGAATCAGAGGACTTAGGTTTGAAACCTGATTTTATTCACCAGCTATGATTTCGGTTTAGTGACAAACATTTGTTTATGATACAAATGCTGTACAACTTAACAAATCCGTTTAAGCTCAAAAGAGAAAACTCCTGGGGAAAGTACTTGTGAGTAGTTACTGGTAGTAATATTATAGTATGGATATTTGTAGAAAATGACATCTGCCTAGAGGAAAGTAGAAAACTTGATTTTCCCCATGTAGACGCCCCCAAAAAATCAGACACAGATAATTTTTTAAAGATTTTTATTTTTTCCATTATAGTGATTTACAGCATTCTGTCAGTTTCTGCTGTAAAGCAAAGTGACCCAGTCGGAATACACATGTGTATTTTTTTCTCACATTATCTTCCATCGGGTTCCATCACAAGTGACTAGAAATAGTTTCCCGTACAATGAAAGATCAGAAAGAGAAATTAGGGAAGCAATCCCATTTACCATCACATCAAAAAGAATCAAATACTTAGGAATAAACCTACCTAAAGACACAAAAGACCTGTACTCTGAAAATTATAAGGCGCTGATGAAAGAAATCAAGGATGACATGAACAGGTGGAAAGACATACCATGCTCTTGGATTGGAAGAGTCAATATTCTCAAAATGACTATACTACCCAAGCAATATACACATTCAACGCAATCCCTATCAAATTACCAAGGACCATTTTCACAGAACTAGAACAAAATAGTTTAAAGTTTGTTTGGAAACACAAGAAACCCAGAATAGCCAAAGACATCCTGAAAAAGAAAAATGGAGCTGGAGGAATCAGTCTCCCTGACTTCAGACTCTACTACAAAGCTACAGTCATCAAAACAGTATGGTACTGGCACAAAGACAGAAATATAGATCAGTGGAACAGGATAGAAAGCCCAGAATTAAACCCATGCATCTATAGTCAACTAATCTATGACAAAGGAGGCAAGAATATACACTGGAGAAAAGACAGCTTGTTCAATAAGTGGTGCTGGGAAAACTGGACAGCTACATGTAAAAAAAGGAAACTAGAACACTTCCTAACAACATGCACAAAAATAAACTCAAAATGGATTAAAGATCTAAATATAAAACCAGATACTATAAAACTCTTAGAGGAAAACATAGGCCAAAAACTCTCTGACATAAATGACAGCAACATCTTCTCAGATCCACGTCTCAGAGTAAGGACAATAAAAAGAGAAATAAACAAATGGGACTTAAACTTCAAAGTTTCTGCACAGCAAAGGAAACCCTAAACAAAACAAAAAGACAACCCACAGAATGAGAGATAATATTTGCAAATGAATCAACTGACAAGGGATTAATCTCTAAAATTTACAAACACCTCCTACAGCTCAACACCAAAGAAACAAACAACCCCATCAAAAAATGGGCAGAGGATCTAGGCAGACAATACTCCAAAGAAGACATGCAGATGGCAAATAAACACATGAAAAGATGTTCAGCATCGCTCCTCATTATAGAAATGCAAATCAAAAACCACCAGAATGGCCATCATCAAAATGTCTACAAACAGTAAGTGCTGGAGAGGGTATGAAGAAAAAGGATCCCTATTACACTGTTGGTGGGAATACAAATTGGTGCAGCCACTGTGGAAAACAGTATGGAGATTCCTCAGAAAACTCAAAATAGAATTACCATTTGATCCAGCAATCCCACTCCTGGGCATCTATCCAGAGGAAACCACGACTCGAAAAGACACATGTACTCCAGTGTTCATTGCAGCACTCTATGCAATAGCCAGGTCATGGAAACAACCTAAATGCCCATCGACAGAGGAGTGGATAGGGAAGATATGGTACATACACACAATGGAATATTACTCAGCCATTAAAAGGAACTAAATAACGTTTATAGCAACATGGATGGACCTAGAAATTATCATGCGAAGTGAAACCAGTCAGACAATTAGACAGCAACACCCAATGCTACTGCTTCCATGTGGAAACTAGAAACACACAATGAACTTCTTTGCAGAACAGACAATGACTCACAGAATTTGGAAAACCTTGGTTTTTCAGATAAGACAGTCTGGGGGGTGGGGGGATGCACTGTGGGTTTGGGACACAAAATCTATCAAATTGACTTGTGATGATTTTTGTATACCTATAATTGAAATAAAATTCATTAAGTTAAAAAAAAGAAATGAGGATCAGATCTTCAAAAATCTCCTTCTTGAAGTGTCATGTGTATATTTAACATGTGTATATTTGTATTTGGGGCTCATTTTCCTCTTTCATCATTTTCTCTTACCATTTTATGTAGAGCATGTTCATGACGGTAAGTTTTGCACTTAACTCCACAATTTACAGAACACTCGGATAGGATTATCGCATTTTATTTTAATTTTTTTGGCCATGCCTGCAACATTTGGAAGTTCCTGGGCCAGAGCTAGAACCTGTACCACAGCGGTGACCCAGGCCACTGCAGTGCCAACTCCTGATCCTTAACCCACCATGCCACAAGGGAACTCTGAATTATCACATTTTAGATGAGGTAGTGGAAAATAAGATAATATGTATTATTATACTTTCATATAATCTGGGAAATATGAAATTGCCCTCGGAAATCTTTTTGGAATATTGTACTTGACTCTTCTGCTTTCCCATTGCCACTACCTTAGTTTAGATTCCTTTTATGTCTCAGTAGTATCACTGGAGCAGTGCACTCACCCCCGATGATCTTGTCTCTCATCTTTTGACTCATGTGCCAGAGTGACATTTCAAAACTGTAAAGTTGTATCAAGCTGTGTTCCTGCTTAAAAATACTTACCAGCTCCGCATTGCTTTCAGATAAAGTTAACAGAAAATTTGGCATCAGTGTCCTCATGCTCTAACCTTTCTTTACCTGCCTGCTTCACCCTTCCTGCTGCCTCCACCTTCTCTGTGTTGCAAGTGCGGCTTTGGGACATTTTTGAACTTCCACAGTCTCCCAGCTCTGTACCTTTCACAGGCTGTCTGCACCTTTATTTGGATTGTTGTTACCTTGATAACTTGTCCTCACTTCTCTGGTCTCCATCTGGACCTTTCTGACCCTTCCATACAGAAGACTCCTGAAATCACCCCCTGAAGGCTTACTTTTTTCATGACACTTACGAAATTCCATTTTAAGTGTTTTATCTTCTGTCATCCCCATTATGCCATCACATCATTATACTTAGAACAGTGTCACATTGATTATTTTGTTTTTAAAAAGTTGTTATACACATAATAGACTCTCTCCATTCATATTTCTTGAATTAACAAGAAATATGTGGGGAAGAGAAATTTTGCCCACTAACATTGACATTTTTGGGGATGCTTGCCTGTAAAAAGTTATACGACTTAATTATTATAGGGTAAAATTAAATACTAAATGGGACTTCAAATCTGCTTGAAAATGTGTTCACGGGTGGAAGAACTGCACAGCACCTGACTTAAAGAAGAGACGTGGAAGAAAGGACTTTGAGATGTCTTCAAGGGAGGATGAAGATGAGCTCCTATCACATTCTTTCTCCTCTCTCCTTTTTCTTATCTCTTGTGCAATTATTTCTTCTCCCTCTTACCTCTAGCGCTCAAAGGTTGAATTTTATCTCCACAGGTCCAAGGTCCAGCACAGAAATAGTTTAACCAGCTTTGGTAGCAACACTCTCCTCAAAAAAGGAACTCACATAATTTGTGGATATGGACACAGATCCCATACTTTATTTTCAATGAATCCAAAAGGTGAAAATGTTTATCTTCCCAATCAAAAGACGATAACCTTTGCACAAACTTGGATTAATTTTAACCAGTGGTTCAAAATAAGGTCCATAAATAGGTATATGATTACAAACAAAATGACAAAGCAAAAACATAAATGGTATTTTTTTTCATTGCTCTAGTGTCATATGAATGGAGACTGAGTGTGAGAAGTTCTATTAGGGAGTTCCCATCATGACTCAGCAGAGATAAATCTGACTAGCATCCATGAGGATGAAGGTTCAATCCCTGGCCTCTCTCAGTGGGTTAAGGATCCAGCATTGCCGTGAGCTGTGGTATTGGTCACAGATGTGGCTTGGACCGTGCTTTACTGTAGCTGTGGTGTAGGCCTGTGGCTACAGCTCAGATTCCACCCCTAGCCCGGGAACTTCCATATGCTGCAGGTGCGGCCCTAAAAGACAAAAAAAAAGAAAAAAGAAAAAAGAAGTTCTATTAGAGCAGTGCTTAATTTCTTTAAACATGCTGCTGTGACATAACATGCTCACATCCCACACTCCAACCCAGCCACTCAGCCTCCTACCCAACATCACCAGTACAATTTTTTTCATCACCTCCCTGGTTGCCAGGGCAATGCAGTTAATGCTTTGTATCTGAGTTAAGTGGGAGAACACACAGGCAAAGCTTTTTTCCTTAAGTGATTCTCTTGATTCATCAAGTTGCCAGTTTTGACATTAATCCAGATAACTGCCCTAGTAGTTTCTGCCAGGCACCCTTCACCTCCTTATTCCTTAGACTGTAAATTATGGGGTTTAGCATAGGAGTAAAAATGGCATAGAAGAGAGAGATCAAGTTCTCCTGAAGGACAGAGGGGCTGGAGTGCAGTTGGATATAAGTGAAAATGGCCATGCCATAGCACAGGACAACCACTGTGAGGTGAGAGGCACAGGTGTGGAAGGCTTTCTTTCTCCCCTCCGTGGACTGGATCTTCAGGATGGTGGAGATGATCTGGATGTAGGACAAGAGAACCAAGCAGAAAGGTGTCATCAGCAGGACAATGCTAGAAACCGTGATTGCAACCTTGTTGGAGGAGGTGTCCACACAGGCCAGCCTGACGACAGCTAGAAGTTCACAGGATATGTGATCAATATACATGTTTGTGCACATGGGCAGCTGAAAGGTGATGGCAGTCGGCACGAGGGAGTTGACAGAGCCACTGACCCAAGATGCTATGGTCAGCCTGGTACAGAACCCTCCATGCATGATGACCGAGTATCTCAGGGGGTTACACACAGCCACGTAGCGGTCATAGGCCATCACTGCCAGGAGAACAAACTCAGTCCCACCCAGGCCCAGGGAGAAAAACAACTGGGCTGCACAGCTCATGAATGGGATTCCTCTATGTTCTGCAACAAGGTGCACCAGCATCTGGGGCACGATGCTTGTGGCATAAGAGACGTCAACAAGGGAGAGGTTGGTGAGAAAAAAATACATGGGAGTGTGGAGTCGACTGTCCAGTCTGATCAGAAGAACAATGAGGAAGTTCCCCAGCACGGTCACCATATAAGTGATTGAGAACAGGCCAAAGAGAGAGACCTGGGTGCTCCAGTCACTGGACAGGCCAAGGAGAATGAATTCTCTCACCCAAGTCTGGTTATCTCTTCCCATTCAAAAAACAGAAATTATTAATCTGCAGAGACACACAGAAATAACAAGCTGTTGAATTAAAAATCATAAGAATAACTTCTTAAAAGGAAGCATATCATAACTATCAGTCAACTCTAGCATATGTTTCAAATCATTTACTGGTCAAGAAGACAGGCTTGATTCTACTATGCATTCCGTCCACGCTACATAAAAGAGAGAGTCTAGAGTCTTCCTAAGGACATGATGTGATCTCACAGAGTCAGTTAAAACCTGTAGATAATGCAGCGCAATTTTTAGAAACTCTGTTATATCTTTCCAACTTACCCTCAGTTTCCATGGCAGGAGAGAACTGTAGATGCCAATGAGAAGTAAAACGATAATCAGTGAGGACAAACATGGCTCGAAGTTCAAGGATGACTCTTTATATATCTACTACACAAAATATAATGAAATGCACAAATAAATTATATTTAAAAGATTTTTAAGGATGCAGATATATACCAAAAGCAAATCTGGTGTTTCCTGAAAAAAATCTGGAATTTTAGAACCTGAATATGAATCTTATTTTTATGACTTGCCAGATGTATTTTGGGGTTAGAAATTTAAAATTTTACAACATTAGATAATACTGCATAAACTCTAATGTAGATACAACTTATAGGGAAAGTGCTTTATAAACTCTTTCTGGTCACAGTACTTCAACAGAATGGGTACCAGATGGAGCATAAGCTCTGTTCTGGGAGTGAGAGAGTAATAATTGCTGTGTTTCCTCATATCCCCTCCACAGTGTCAGATACTAAAATAAAAAAGCAAAACCTTTAATAGATTTCAAGTCTAAGTTGGCTTGGATGCTTTGAAACTCCAGGAAAATATGACTCTCTGAGAATTAGTTGTCCACCATCTTTGGAAGGAGAAGGAGAAGAGGGCAATTTTACCTTGTTCTTTTTCTTTTTTTACCTTTTTTTTACTCATTTTTACCTGTCTTTTTAATTTTTTATAACCCTAGCCCTTATATATGGCCTCAGTAAAACTGATAGTATGAAAACGGCCACTTAACTTTCTATCATAGAAAAGGAAAACAAAGCTTTGAATTTGTGTTGCGTATTTAGCAGATCTGCACAAGAAGCAGACGTTTCGTTCCTGATTAATTTGGCAAACACGAATGAAATGCCCTCTTCCCTAGAAGCTGGGATTTCAAGTGTGACTATTACCCCTCCCTGTGCTCACTGCGCTCAAGTGGAAGAAAAAGACACAGAACAGACTGTCATCACGTCGTTTGTTCCTTTATTGCCCTGTGCAAGCTGCCTGGAGAACGTGCCACCCATGAGTCACCATTCTGCTCTTACTCACTGGGCAACTCTCTCTAACTACGGCTCTCCTCTCATGACAAACGAATGTCAGCATCACATCCTAGAGAAAGTTTGTGACCTTTAGAGCCTAAGAGTTCCCGACTTTTAATCTGCAGTTGACCCTTGAGCAATGCGGAGGTTAGGGGTGACCACCCTCTGTTGAAAACCTCAAGTGTACCTTACAGTGGGTTCTCTGTATCCACATCTGTGGATTCAGCCACCCTGCCGTGGTGCATTGCTGTAATATTTACTACTGACAAGAATCTGCAAATACGTAGACCTGCAGAGTTCCAATCTATGTTATTCAAGGGTCTACTGTCCATTGACTGTAGGAAGATTTCTGCTTCCTGAGACCTAGAGCAAGCTATTGAGCCTCTCTTAACTTCGAACTATTAAATCTGCAAAATGTGGGTAATACTGGCCAGTCGAAAATGTTGTTAGTGAACCCAACGTGTTGAAGATCTTAAGTCCCTACACTAGGTGCTCCTGCTGTGGTGCAGTGGGCTAATGATCCGGCTTATCTCTTCAGCATTGCCAGGTTCAATCCCCAATCCAGACAGTGGGTTAAGGATCTGGGGTTGACATCAGCTGTGGCATAGGTCACAGATGCAGCTCAAATTCCATTGCTGCCAGGAGGTTCCACATGCCACTGCTGCTGCTGAATAGAGAAAAAATAAAATAAAATGAAGTCCCTACACTAGTGATTGAATTCAGGCAAGTGTCCACCATTCGAAGATGATAACTGGTTGACTTTTCAAGTTCTTAATCACATTCAAGATCTTATTACTTCGTTTATTCACTTTTTTATCATCCTTGGTTTCTCTTTTTCTCACTGTAAAAGAAGAAACAAAAATCAATTTGATATATAATGACCATTCTAATTCTTTCTTCCTTTCACATCCAGAATTCTAAAACTGATTGATGTCCATTTGCTGGGTTTGTTTTCTCATAACATTCATCCTTTATGCCATGGAAATACAGTTTCCACTTTTATCAATCTATAAAAATTGCATTCCAGGAGTTCCCACCATGGTGCAGCAGAAACAAATCCAATTAGCAACCATGAGGTGTGGGTTTGATCCCTGGTCTCGGTCAGAGGCTTAAGGATCCAGCATTGCTGTGAGCTGTGGTGTAGGTTGCAGATGCGGCTCGGATCTGGTGTTGCTGTGGCTGTGGTGTAGGCCAGCAGCTGTAGCTCCAATTGGACCCCTAGCCTGGGAACCCCCATAAGCCATGGGTGCCAAAAACAAAAAAAAACTGCATTCTGAAAGATCAAGTGTAATCTCATTTCTAATCATCCAATTCAGGGAGTATTATGTTATTATTTGATTTTATTTCTATACTTATTTAAACCATTTAACTATTTGTTTCTTCAAACTCTCAAGTCTACGATGCCCTTACATCCTGATTTTTTTTCAAATGAATTTTCTTCCTCTGTATTCTTGTGTGATTATTTTAAATTCTCCTGCTCAATTATTGTGAGAGTTTTCTAAGGCTTTGAGCTCAGAACTTGAACTCTTCTGCCTACATTATTTCCTTGGGTTTTTCTTCCTTTTCTCCTCCCTTCCTTCCTCCTTTCCTTCCTTTCTTCTTTCCTTCCTTCCTTCCTTCTTTCCTTCCTTCCCTCCTTCCTTCCTTCATTTCTTTTGCTTCTTAGGGCCACACCTGCGGCATATGGAAATTCCAAGGCTAGGGGTCAAATCAGAGCCACAGTTGCCAGCCTGCGCCACAGCCATAGCAACTTTTTAGGGATCCAAGCTGCGCCTGCGACCTATACCACGGTTCACCGCAATCCCGAATCCTTAACCCACTGAGCAAGGCCAGGGATCAAACCTGCATCCTCATGGAGACCAGTCAGATTTGTTTCTGCTGTGCCACAATGGAAACTCACTGGATATATTTCTAACCATAATAAGTTTATCAACTCTATAGGTTCCCTTTCAGTTCTACAATTATCTCCTGGACTGTCTGCCGATAGTCCAGATAATTTCTTCAACAGCATAATGAATGTTTCCTAAATAGATCACTATCAACTCAACTCTTCTTACCACAAAATGTGTCCCCTGACTCCTTTATTTCTCTCGTAGACTAAAATTCTCCCACTCTCCCAGGGCATCCCATTTAACTTTTCCCTCTTTCTTAACACTCCACAGAATAAATTGTCTTTCATTGTTTTATTACATACCACAGTCTCCTTTAGCCTTCACTCACACTGCTAATATACTAACAGATGCCTAATTACCTTGCATCTGAGAAGTTGCAGACATTTCCTTCTGAATCTCACTGATTCAGCCTGTGCCCACTCCACCAGACTGATCACTCTGCAATGAGAATTTAATCATCACCTTTAAATATACCAACAAATTTCGTGATATCTAATTGCTTACAGCATTAGATACACCGTTGATAGGAGATTAATTATATTATTTCTATGCTAATTTTAGCATGTAAAACTATGTGCGTGTTTTAGAGCATAGCGTTCTGTTAGAAATTCTGCTAATGCTTAAATACCTATCATGGATAGTTGGCTAAATAGTTTTAATTCATTAAAGAGCATTTCTAAATTCTATTTTTTTATTTTAAAAATATTTAAATTTTAATACAGTGATATCCAAATATTCCTGGAGTCTACAGTCATATAATCCTTTCCGAGATGCCTAGCAGATTAAGAAATTAGAAATAGAATCTGCATTTATTCTTTTTATGTTGAGCTGTCTTTCTGAACTTTTTAGACATAACTATGGTAAACGGGATTTTAAAATATGAATTACTTGAATTTATTATCACTCCCTAAAATAGGTCATGTAAAAGTATGATACTGGAGGAGGAATGAGAATTTGCACAGAAATAATAGGAAAAATCAGGTATGAGGTTTGGACAGCAAAGACTGACTCCTCATTGTTAAGATATAACCTTTGTGACCCTAGTTAAAAGTACCTCCGTACACCTTCTCCCATTATTCCACTTATTAATATAGCAAATAGAACCAAAATACCTTCTCTCTACGACAGAGAAATGAGAACAAAAATTAGTTTTCAGATTCCTAATACAACATATTTTATGTAACATAGTACAACTAATGAGTTCAATTTTGTCATTTATGATTTTTATTTAAATAAAGAAAATGCCTCTAGTGAAGCTTAAATCTATTTGACCTTCTGTATTGGGATTCTAAACAGTCTTGGGTAGGACAAGTGAAGGTCTTGAATACAGAAGCAGAGTAAACAGCTGTAAGTCCCCCATATTTATATACCTACAGATATGTTTCTTTCATGCTGATCAAAAGAATAAAGAGCTATACCTTTATAAAGTTGAACTATCCATAGAAATGGCACTTCCATTTAGAGAGAGATTTCTCTGACTTGTAACCCGAGAGTTAGTTGATGTAGACACCGAATGCATCCATCCTGAGAAGTAATATTTGCATCATCCTAATGTATGGAAACAAAACCCAGGGCCCTTGCAGTGATCGATATCTCAAAGTTGGACTTGACATGCTGAAAGAAAAATAATTTTTTTCTCTTTGTAGTCTTGTCCACTTCTTTTAGCTTGATAGGATTACTCACATTTTCACTTAAGTCCAGTTGTTTAAACCAAGGTCTTAAACATGTGAAACCTGACATTCACATTGGGTGACATACCACATTATTGTGTGAATTCTCACCTTCTTTATTTGTCTTGTTGCCTGTTGCTAGGCCTAGAGTTTTCTTTTGTGGTAAATCCCCTTCGACAAGTATTCACTTTGTGCAGTCCCTACAGCCAATTCTGGAGGAAACAACGCTGCGGTGAAAGTTAGGAGACCTAAATGTTGGCTCCAGTTCACTCCCTAAGCACCAAAGATCATTGAATAAACCATTAATTGCCTTACATTTTAATTTATCTGTTATTAAAGGAAAGCCCTTTTAACAACAAAATACCAAAACCTTTAGAAATAATCAAGATAGGATGCTTTAAAGAAGGTAATTATTTGTTTTCTTATCTAGAAATGTAATATGCTAATATTCCCACCATCTGCTAGTCAATAGTAATATCTAACTAAAGATTTTATACTTCTGGGATTCTTCCTTAAGTGTCTTTGCCTCTTTATATTACTAATAAACCTTGAAGAAGTCTGTCGGAAAATATCATACCCAGGCCTCATGCTTCTGCAAAGCAGAATTATTTTACCATATACATTTGCTATAATGCTTAGAATGAGAAGATTTCACCAGTCATGTTTCATACCCCTGATCCAAAGTTCCAAAGAAATCACATAATTTCTATTCTTATCCATTCTAAATCCCCACTCCCACAGGCTGTTGATACCTCTCAAATATCAATAAGTGTCTGACAAACTTAGCATCTCTGCTTCCATCCAGGTTCAAGCTGGTCTAAAGAGCTCTCCCTTCCAACAAAGGGATGGACTGTAGAGAACAGACCTGGAGGGATGGACACAAACTCCTTGGGCTCCAGGGCACATAAGTCACCAGGGACTAATTGTGACTAGGAGGGACACTACTGGGAGAAAGCTCACAAGAGCTCCAAAAACAGCTCCAACAGAGACCTAATGAGCTTTGGCAGCAGCTGCACTGGCAATGTAGGGCCAACAGATTCCCTGAGGAGCCCCAAGCTTTAGAATGTTAATTACTGTCCCCATTCCCAGTTCCCAAGGGCAGGGCCTCCATGCTGCCCTTTCCCTGTGGAGGGCTGTTCTCCATCCTTCTCCCACCAACATCTTCATTAGAGCCATAGGTCATTCCAAAAAACCAGATATCCCAGCTTACTGAGGTTTTAGGAAGTACTCCTACAGCCCAAACCAAACTTTGGCCTCAATGTTCCAATCTAATAACCATGACAAGTGCTACATCTAACTCTGGTGTAAATTCCGGTTCTCTCCTCTTGGCTCCAGATGCCATTATTTCTTCTCCTAGAGACAGGAGAGACGTACTTTACTCCCCTGATGTATGTGCAAACTCACGGGGCTTCTGTGCGCATTGCAAGTATAATGGACATCCTAATACATTTCGCATGGTACTATTTAAGCTGCAAAAATGACCATCAGCATCAAACTGACAGATTTAAAAATCCAAATCTGTAGAACGTTGATAAAGGTAGTATTAACAATTACTGGAAAAAAAATGGAAA
Source organism: Catagonus wagneri (assembly GCA_004024745.2). Lineage (NCBI taxonomy): Eukaryota > Metazoa > Chordata > Mammalia > Artiodactyla > Tayassuidae > Catagonus > Catagonus wagneri. The sequence continues at coordinate 7,234,339 of PVHT020000237.1, read as the reverse complement.
AGCAATAAGGTCATCTGAAATCCCTAACAGAGTAGGGTGTAATTTCTACACCTCTTCAAAGTTTTTCAGGTTTATTAATGTATAATTAACAAATAAAATTGTTAAATATTTGAAGGGCATAAAGTGATAGTTTGACATATGTATACACTGCAAAGAGATTCAAACTTTAATTTTACTTTTTTAGGACCACGCTTGCAGCAAATGGATGTTCCCAGGCTAGGGGTTGAATCAGAGCTGCAGCTGCTATCCACAGCCACAGCCACAGCACCGCAGGATCGGGGCCATGTCTGTGCCAAATCCTTAACCCACTGAGCAGGGCCAAGGATTGAACCCATATCCTCATGGATATCAGTCGGGTTCATTACTGCTGAGCCACAATGGGAACTCCTCAAACTTTATTTTTTAAATTAAACTTTGTATTTTAATTTTTTATTATAGTTGATTTACAGCATTCTGTCAATTTCTACTGTACAGCAAAGTGACCCAGTCATACATATACATTCATTCTTTTTCTCACATTATCCTCCATCATGTTCCGTCACAAGTGACTAGATATAGTCCCCTGTGCTATACAGCAGGATCTCACTGCTTATCCGCTCCAAATGCAATAGTTTGCATCTAGCAACCCCAAACTCCCAGTCCATCCCACTCTCTCCCCCACGCCCCTTGGCAACCACAAGCCTGCTCTCCATGCCCATGAGTTTGTTTCTGTTCTATAGATAGGTTCATTTGTGCCATATAGTAGATACCAGATATAAGTAATATCATATGGTATTCATCTCTTTCTGACTTAATTTACTTAGTATGAGAGTCTCTAGTTCCATCCATGTTGCTGCAAACAGCATTATTTTGTTCTTTTACATGGCCGAGTGGTATTCCATTGTGTTTATGTATACCACATCTTCTTAATCCAGTCATTTGTTGATGGACATTTAGGTTGCATCCATGTCTTGGCTATTGTGAATAGTGCTTCAATGAACATAGGTGTGCATGTATATTTTTGAATGAAAATTTTGTCTGGATTTATGCCCAGGAGTGGGATTGCTGGGTCATATGGTGATTCTATGTATAGTTTTCTGAGGAACCTCCATACCATTTTCCGTAGTAGCTGTACCAATTTACATTCCCACTAACAGTGAAGGACAGTACCCTTTTCTCCACACCTTCTCCAGTATTTATTATTTGTGGATTTATTAATGATGGCCATTCTAACCAGTGTAAGGTGGTAACTCATTTTAATTTTGATTTGCATTTCTCTAATTATTGTTGATGTTAAGCATTTTTTCATGTGCCTGTTGGCCATCTGTATATCTTCTTTGGAGAAAAGTCTACTCAGGTCTTTTGCCCATTTTCAATTGGGTTGTTGGTTTTTTCACTGTTAAGTTGTATATGTTGTTTTGTGTACTTTGGAGATTAAGCCTTTATTTGTCTTTTTGTTATTTTTATGGTTTCTTTGGCTATGCAAAAGCTTGTAAGTTTGATTAGATCATATTCACTTATTTTTGTTTTTATTTCTGTTGACTTGGGAGACTGACCTAAGAAAACATTTGTATGGTTGATGTTTTGCCTAAAAGTCCTAGGAGTTTTATGGTGTTTTGTCTTACGTTTAAGTCTTCAAGCCATTTTGAGTTTACTTGAGTGTATGGTGTGAGGGTGTATCCTAGTTTCATTGATTTACATGCGGCTGTCCAGTTTTGCCAGCACCACTTGCTTAAAAGAGGGTCTTTTCCCCATTTTATATTCTTGCTTTATATTCTTGAAGATTAATTGAATGTAGGTGTCTGGTTTTATTTCTGGGTTCTCTACTTTTTTTCCATTGGTCTGTATGTCTGTTTTTGCACAGTGTCTTGATTACTGTGGCTTTGTAATGTTGTCTGAAGTCTGGGAGAGTTATGCTTCCAGCTTGTATTTGTGTGTGTGTGGTTTTTTTTTCCTCAGGATTGCTTTGGCAACTCTGGGTCTTTTATGGTGCCATGTAAAATTTTGGATTATTTGTTCTAGTTCTGTGAAAAATGTCGTAGGTGATTTGATAGGGATTGCATTAAAACTGTAGATTGCTCTGGTGTCTGAGATGACTTCTGTGATTTACTCCTGCTGCCTGTAAACCATACAAGAGGCACCGCATCACACTTAGTCCACACAGGAGGAGCCCCACTACCCTTATCCTGCACAAGAGCTGCCCCATTGCCCATAGCCCATTCAAGCAGCACCTTGCCACCCATAGCCTGAGCCAGAGGCACCCTGCCCTCTGAGAGTCCACACATGTGCAGGGAAAGATATTTCTATGGCTGTCCACCCCTCTTCCTCCCACCCTCTGCAACAATGGCTCCTTTCTTCTCCTGTAGGTCCAGACCTCCTCCTGGGTTCCCTTGGCTGTGGCTCTCTGCTCCCCAGCTGATGGTGCTCAGCTCCCTAGCCCCTCAGGCTTTTCCACACAGCCAGCTCTAGTCCTCTCCCCAGAAGTGACCTCCAGAGCCTGAGTCTCAGCGCCCAGCCCCCACCCGAGCATCTCAGGCTGTGGTGTCCAGGGTGGTGGTACCCATGGTCTGTGTGGCTCTCCCTCTGCTTTACCTTACTCAGTCTGGCTGCCGAGCTTTTCTCTAAGAATCTGAGGTTCCTCAGTCCCAGCTGATCTCCCCATAGGTCTGGTGGCTTCGCAGGATGTGGGTTCCTGTCCTCTTTCACAGCTCCCTCTCAGATGTGCAAGTCTCATCCTGATTCCTTTTCTTTCTCTCTCTCTCTCTCTTTTCCTTTTGTTCTACCCAGTTATGTGGAGGGTTTCTTGCCCTTTTTGGAGGTTTAAGGTCTTCTGCCAGCATTCAACAGATGTTCTATGTGAATCATTCTAAATGTAGATGCTTTTTTTTTTTTAATTTGTTTGTGGGAGAAGGTGAGTGCCACATCTTACTCCTCCGCCCTTTAAATTCTGTATTTTAAGATCCTTGTAGATTTACATGCTGCTTTATTAAATAATACAGAAGTATCCCCCATACCCTTTGACCAGTTTCCCCCAATGGTAACATCTTACAAAGCTATACTATAATATATATAATATGACTTAATATAATATCATTGTATAAATATTTATAATGTGATATCATTGTATAAAGTGTAAAAATATTGTATAAATATTTAAATTATAGCCATTGATATGATATAATATGTAATGTGGTAATACAGTATTGCAACAAGTTGGCATTGATACTATCAAGATGAGGGACATTTTCATCACCACAAGAGTCCCTCCTGTCCTTTCACTGCCAAACTCACTTCTGTGAGACCCTACCCTCTCCTTAACCTCTAGTTATCACTTTCTGGTCCCTGTACCTATAATTTTGGCATTTCAAGCATTATATATAAATGGGACCATCCAGTGTTCACTTCCTGGTTTGACTTTTTTCACTTAGCGTAATTCTCTAGCTGTTGTCCATATCGTCAGTTCATTTCTTTTATGGTTTATAAGTATTCTATGGTGTGTTTTTACCACCTTTTATTTAACCATTCAAATTCTGAGGACATCTGGTTGTTTCCAGTTTGGGGCTATTAGAAGTGAAGCTGCTATGTTCATGTTTTTGCACGAGCACAAGCTTTCATTTCATTAGGATAAATGCCCAACAGTGTAATGGTTGGGCCATAGGGTAGTGCATGATTACAAGTTTTTTTTTTTCCATTATACCCAGCTGCACAGGGTAACCCTGGTGACAGGGTTACATATACATATATGGATTCATCACAAGTGGTTAGACATAGTTCCCAGCGCTATACAGTAGGATCTCCTTGCTTTTCCAGCCCAGAGGCAACAGTCTACAACTATTAACCCCAAACCACCCCCCACCATCCCGCTCCCTCCCCCACCCTTTTGGCAACCACAAGTCTGTTCTCCAAGTCCTTGATTTTCTTTTCTGCATAAAGGTTCATTGCTGCAGTATATTAGATTCCAGACATTAGTGATATCATATGGTATCTGTCTTTCTCCTTCTGACTTACTTCACTCAGCGCGAGGGTCTCTAATTCCATCCATGTTGCTGCAAATGACATTATTTTATTCTTTTTTATGGCTGAGTAGTATTCCATTGTGTATATATACCACATCTTCCTAATCCGATCATCTGTCGATGGACATTTGGGTTGTTTCTATGTCTTGGCTATTGTGAATAGTGCTGCAATGAACATGCCTGTGCAGGTGTCTTTTTCAAGGAAAATTTTGTCTGGATATATGCCCAAGAGTGGGGTTGCTGGGTCATATGGTAGTTCTATGTATAGTTTTCTATGGTATCTCCATACTGTTTTCCATAGTGGTTGTAACAAGTTTTTTTATTTTTTAAGAAACTATCAACCCATTTTCCAAAGTGGCATCATCGTTATACTTTCTGACCAGCAACATATGGATGGTCCCAGTTTCTCTTTATCCTCTTCAGCATTTGCTATTGTCACTACTTTTATGTTAGCCCTTCTGATAGGTCTTTCTTGCATTTTTCCAGAGTCTGGTGATACTAAGAATCTTTCACATGCCTATTTGCCATCTGTCTCTGCCTTCTTCAGTAAAGTGTTTCTTCATGTCTCTTACCTGTGTAATTGGATTCTTTGCTTTTCTACTGTTAAACTTTGAGGGGTCTTTGTGCATTCTAGATTCTAGTCCTTTTTCAGATGTGTGGTTTGCAAATATTTTCTCCCAGTCCATAGCTTAACTTTTTAATCCTTTAACGCTATCTTTCTCAGAGTAGAATTTTATAAACTTGGTAAAGTCTTACTTATCATGTTTATTTTATGCCTGTATGTTTTGTGACTATGTATTTTGTGCCAAGTGTAAGACCCTTTCCTACCCTAGATCTCAAGGTTTTCCCCTCTATTATACTAAATAGTACAGAAGAATCCTTTGTACACTTTTCCCAGCTTCCCCCAATGGTAACATCTTGCAACTTATAAATTTATAGTTTTACATTTTACATTTAGGTCCATGATGCATTTTAGGTCAATTTTTTAATAAGCTGTAAAATCTATGGAGTTAGTTTTTTTTTTTCTTTTATCTATGGATGGATGGACAATTGCTCCAGCACCGTTAACCATTAGTTATAAAGTCTATCTTTCCTCCATTGAATGCTTTTGGACATTCATCAAAAATTAGTAAGATACATTTATGTATTTATTTCTGGGTTCTCCATTGTGTTCCATTGATCTTTGCATTTATCCCTTTGTTATTATCAAGTAGTCTTTATTGCTGTACATATTTAATAAATCTTAAAATTGCATAAGTTGATCTCCCTCACTTTATATTCCTTTTTAAAATTGTTTTGCTATTCTACTTCCTTTGCCCTTCTATATAAATTTTAAAGCAATCTTATATATATGTACACAAAATACTTTACTTGGCTTTTGATAGGAATTGTGTTAAGCCTATATATAAATCTGTGAAGAATTTATATGTTTTACTATACTGAGTCTTCCAATCTGTGAATACAGTATGCCTCCATTTGTCATTTTTATTTCTTTTATTATCAATGTGTTGTTTTGAACATATAAATTTTATACATTTTGTCAGATGTACATATAATTATTTCATTTTTGAGCTCTTGTAATCGGTATTGTATTTTTAGTTTCAGTCTGCAAATATTTATTGCCAGTGTAGAGAAATACAGTTGATTTTTGTATCTTTATCTTGTATCCTGTTGTCTTGATGAATTCACTTATTCTAGGAATTTTTCATAGATTCCTTGGGGTTTCCTTTTTTTTTTTTTTTGTCTTTTTGCCTTTATATAGAGCCGCACCCACGGCATATGGAGATTCCCAGGCTAGGGGTCTAACAGGAGCTGTAGCTGCCAGCCTTCGCCACAGCCACAGCAACACGGGATCCGAGCCGCATCTGCAACCTACACCACAGCTCACGGCAACGCCGGATCCTTAACCCACTGAGCAAGGCCAGGGATCGAACCCACAACCTCATGGTTCTTAGTCTGATTCGTTAAACACTGAGCCATGAAGGGAACTCCTCCTTGGGGTTTTCTATGTAGACAATCATGTTATCTGAAAATAGGGACAGTCTTATTTCATCTTTTCCAGTCTGTATACCTTTCTTTTCTTTCTTACCTTATTGCATAGCTAGAATATCTAGCGCTATGTTGAATAAAAATATTAAGAGTAGATATTACCACCCTGTTCCCAATCTTTGGGGAAAATTATTCATGTATTACTTAGTGTAGTGACAACTGTGGGGTTTTTGTAAATGCTGTCTGTCAAGTTGAAGAAGTTCCTCTCTATTCCTATTTTTTGAGGATTTTTGTTATGACTTTATTTTGAGTTACATCCAATGCTTTTCTGCATCAGTGTGATATGGATCGTGTAATTTTTCTTTCTTAGTCTATAAGTATGGTTTATACATTGACATTTTAGATATTGAACCAGCTTCCATTCATGAAATAAGCTCCACTATGGTCATGCTGTATGTATCTTTATATGTATTGATGTATTCTAGTTATTAACACATTGTTAAGAATTTTTACATCTAATTTCAAGAGGAATATTGGATTATAGTTTTATTTTATGTGTTTTTTTATGATTTTGCTATCAGGATAATACTAGCTTCATAAAATGAATTTGGAGGGGTTCCTCTCTTTTAATTCTGGAACATATAAGGAAGAATTACTGTTAATTTTTTTAAATGTCTGATAGAATTTTCCAGTGAAACCACACAGGCATAGAGAGTTATTTGGGTGGAGGAGTCAAGTTATTAATTCAGTTTTCTTAATGATTACAAGATTAAAGAGAGGAGAGTACCTCATTACAGCCAGGTGGGGGTGAGATCTGGAATCTCCACATAGTTTCCACTGACATGAATGTGGGGAGGGGGCTCAGTAAGGCCAACATGGACAAAAATCCTGGCACCCTTCTTGGCCATCTTTTAAACACTACCACAGCGGGAGCTCTGGGAACACTTAGGAAGCCTCTTACCTAAGACCCAGGAAAAAAGGATGTGCCTAAGACTGAGAACCAGACAAGAGAAAAGAAATTTCTACCCACTATCAAAATAATGCAGGCTGAAAGGCACTTGAGTGACAATTATAAAGAGCTGATGAAAAAAATAAAATCTGTCAACACAAATTCCTATACCCAGAGAAAATATCTTCCACAGATCAAGGGGAAATATGAGCTTGTCATGCAAACAGAACCAGATTTTATTGCCGGGAAATCCACAATATAAGAAAAAATATTCATGGAAGTTTGTCAGACAAAGAGAATATGATACCCATCAGAAATCTGAATACACACAATGGCACGTAAAGTAGTAAAATGCTTAAATTGAAGATAAACATAAAACTCATTTTTTTACCTTTTAACAAACTGCAAGATAATAGAGTCTAAAGCAGAGTCCACTCAATGTTATATTAAGAGAAGGACTCAGAAATAGCATGTGGTCTTCAGCCTCTACAGACGGAGCTGCAGAGTTGGATCCAGATTGGAGACCCAATTTACTTCTAATTTAGTTTGCTTTTAATGTTGGCTGTATTCCTGATCTAACATGTAAACAGTACAAAAATATTTTTTAAAATTAGGATGCAAGTGAGAGAAAACTAGTCATATGAACATTTAATGGATAGTTGATTTAAAGAATTATTAAATATAATTAAATGTAATAACAGTATCTTGATAATAAATATAACATGTGTCTACCTTTTAGAGGTACATAACGAAATAGTGCTTCAGAATAATTGAAGGTGAAATGCTGGTGCTATACATAAAACAAGGTTAGCCGTAATTTGATTATTGTTAAAGCTGCGTGTTGTACACGTGTATACATAGAGAGTGATTACAATTCCTTCTCATTCATAGAGCTTTAAAATTTTCTGTTAGGAGAAAAGGTTAATTCTATCAAGAGCTGATTATTTTAATGTAAAAATATTGAGCATATAGTGCAGATGTTTTTATACATTAATAACACAAAATGCATTCTGTGATATGCTGAAAAGTAAAACAAGCAAGATATAAATAGTTTGTATGGTATACTACCAACTGGGTTAAAAAGGCAATAGGTACAAACATACATACATACATACTTAGTTACTGTGTTTGCTTTGGAAGAAGTCTGCCAAAAATGCATGAAAAAGATTTATAGTTTATAATGCACCTTTTTGTACTTTTAGAAAATTTCTATACATAGTACTACCATATGACCCAGCAATCCCACTCTTGGGCATATATCCAGAAAAAACTGTCCTTGAAAAAGACACCTGCACACACATGTTCATTGCAACACTATTCACAATAGCCAAGACATGGAAACAACCCAGATGTCCTTCAACAGATGATTGGATTAGGGAGAGGTGGTATATATACACAATGGAATACCACTCAGCCATAAAAATGAATAAAATAATGTCATTTGCAGCAACATGAACGGAATTAGAGACCCTCATGCTGAGTGAAGTAAGTCAGAAGGAGAAAGACAGATACCATATGATATCACTAATGTCTGGAATCTAATATACTGCACCAATGAACCTTTATGCAGAAAAGAAAATCGAGGACTTGGAGAACAGACTTCTGGTTGCCAAAAGGGTGGGGGAGGGAGTGGGATGGTGGGGGGGGTTGGGGTTAATAGCTGTAGACTGTTGCCTCTGGGCTGGAAAAGCAAGGAGATCCTACTGTATAGCGCTGGGAACTATGTCTAACCACTTGTGAGGAATCCATATATGTATGTGTAACCCTGTCACCACGCTGTGCAGCTGATTATAATGGAAAAAATAAAATAAATAAGTAAAATTAAAAAAAATTTCTGCCAGCCACAAGTAACTCAAAAGAAAGTTGTACGTTTTATAACTCAATTTTCAAAATCTTGGCTCTATCCCAACTAGCAATGTGGCCTTAAGGACGTTTCTTAACCGCTCTTTGCCTCGGTGCCTCGTCTATAGAATAGGAATAATAAAAAGTGTTTCCTCCAAAAGGAAATATACTAAATGAGTTAACGTGAAAAAGCGCTTCCCACCATGGCTCGTAAGAACTCAAAAACTCAAAATTTTACTTGCATTCTGCAGAAAAGGAATAAGGAAATAGTCTCCTGACTAAGGGTTTCACAAGATTCACCATGGAAGACATTATCCAGGTAGAAAAATCTGTTGAAAGTATAGGACGTCTCCAGCTAGGAAAAAATGTTTTGTGAGGCTGTATATGCTGTAAACCAGTGGTTCCCAGGTAGGGGTGAATTTTTTCCTCCCCCCCTCCAAGGGTACATTTGGTTGTCTACTGGGTAGACGACAGGAATGCTACCAAACGCCTTGTAATGGACAGGACAATTCTCACAACAAAGTATTATACAGCCCAAACATCAGTACTGCCAAGATTGAAAAATACTCTCGTGTATGACCAGCATAAAGTGCTATTTCTTCTCGAGGCAGAAAAACAGTCAGATCCAGGTCCCAAGGGGGAAACTTAAGAGTGGCAGTTTTCACTATTACATCTGTCATATCAAGAGTCACTCAAATGCATCATTTTAAGATTAGCAAGCTACCAAAAATCCTTCACTTACTTTCACATGCACAGAGAAAATGAAAATGAATCATGGTATATATATATTTTATTTTATGGCTACACCCATGGCATATGGAAGTCCCCAGGCCAGAGGCTGAATTCGAGCCACAGCAGTGAAACCTACACTGCAGCTGTGACAATGCCAGATCCTTTAACCCACTGCTCCAGGCCAGGATCGAACCCACACACCTCCACAGGGACCCAAGACCCTGCAGTCAGATTCTTAACCCACTGCGCCATGACAGGAACTCCTGAATCATGGCATTTTTGATTAACAAAAATACATGACAGATCATCAGTGTTATAAGATTACACACATTAAGTATCACAGTACAGGGTGACCAATTATCCTAAAGACTTGTGGATATTAAATGTTACATTCCCGGAGTTCCCGTCATGGCGCAGTGGTTAACGAATCTGACTAGGAACCATGAGGTTGCAGGTTCGATCACTGGCCTTGCTCAGTGGGT
>PVHT020000237.1:7182106-7224250 GCA_004024745.2 Catagonus wagneri | reverse complement strand
AAAAAAAAAAAAAAAAAAAAGTTACATTCCCCAAGAGAAACAAGTTAACTTTTGAAGCCCAAATGTCCCCAAAGGGCTTGCTTTATAGACAAACCTCAAGGATGCCTTTATGGTTATTAAATATCATACCAGATTTTTTTTTTGTCTTTTTGCCTTTTATGTAGAGCCGCACCCGCAGCATATGGAGGTTCCCAGGCTAGGGGTCTAACAGGAGCTGTAGCCGCCGGCCTTCGCCACAGCCACAGCCACGTGGGATCCGAGCCACATCTGTGACCTACACCACAGCTCACGGCAACGCCGGATCCTTAACCCACTGAGCAAGGCCAGGGATCGAACCCTCAACCTCTTGGTTCTTAGTCGGATTCGTTAACCACTGTGCCATGAAGGGAACTCCTCATATCAGATTTTTATTCTAATACTTTTAACTGTCCAACTCCCAAGATTCATCTTCAGGATTTTATTGTTTAGAATTTCCTCTTATTTGTCCCTGTATTGACAGCTCTCACCTCTCTCCAAGGCCCAGAATGTCCTTCATAAGCAACTACTAATTAGGGATATCCATAGCCTCTAGACGGCCCACAGGAATTTAATTTACTGGCACTGGCTGCAAAAAATATGGCCCTGAAACAAATAAGGCCTGTATAGTGTAAAAGAGAAAACTAGAATTTAGCACATAGACTCTGAGGTTCGTGATATTGTGTTTCTACCTGTGTGATGCCCACTCTCAACATTTCTGCTTTATTGGAATCAGCATTTGGCTAAATGAAGAAGCCAAACAAGCAGTGACGCTGCATAAAGGCGAAGAAATCATGGGATAGGTGGAGGAGAAAAGTCACAAATACTTTGACAACACTAGTTAGGAGGAATGAGGATTTAGCCTCTTTGTAGATTTTTTTTCTCTGATGTGTCCTGTGTGTGTGCATTTTAAATTTCTGACTTGTTTTCTTCATTCATTTCCTTTTCCCCTCTGTTATGGATAGGGTGTGTTCTGGGGGGGGCACTTTTTTTTTTTTTTTTACATTAGTCCACTGGCTAGAGGATATTAAGAAAGGGTGCTTATATTCTGGAGGAAGAATTGGGTTCATCCAGGAATCCTGGCCCTAGAGATGGATGAGTTTGACACCATCAGAGAAGTCACTTAGTGCTCTGTGCATGGCCAGCTGTGCCCTGCGGTGGATGAGAGCTTTCTACAGGAGAGGAGCTGTTAAGGTTGGAAGAAGGATGGAGGCAGATTTGGGGCTGCCCGAGGAGTGAAATATAAGGGACATCTGCCGCGATTTCTTTTTCTAACCCACATCTGAATCTTCCCTCTCTGTTTGGGTATCTTCCCTCATCGGAAGCTAGAATGTTCTCAGCCACCCTCGCAGCAGGCCCTGCAACCCGAGCTCTGTCACTCAGATGCTTTCGTGCCAGAATACGGCACAAGGACTAGTGACACAGAGGGGGAACCACCCAGAATCAAATGCGGTGAAGCCGGCCCTAGAGGCTGTGGCAAGTCCAGGTTCCAGAATCCGTAGCAATAATATGCCCTAAGCTACATGCAGCACACACTACACATCCAGGCCCAGTTCAGACTTGAGGGCGACGTCCTCATGGAACCGTCTTTACAGAATGATTTCTGACAATTGTGCATGACCGTGGTCAACTCCAAGCCTGATTCTCAGAAACCATGGGAGTTATTTAGTACCCCCTACTAAATGTGTCCTTTTTGCTTTAATTCGCCAAAGCTTACCTCTCTAGTTTGCAGCTCTGAATCTTGGATGATAACGATATGTGGAAACTTGATAAATAACAGGAATGATACAATGATCAAATTTTCTTCCTTCCACTTTTCTGTTTAAATGCCATAAGAGAAGAAAGAAAAAAAAGGGAGGGGGTTCTTTTTTATTTTGTCTATATGATTTTTCTTTAAAAGCCTGACCCAGGCTATCAGCACAGAGAAGCCTTCAAGGAAGGCTGCAAAGATTAACCCTTGAAATTTTGAGGCACCAATCTCAGCTCACTGTCCTGACATGACCTGAATGCACCAACATGATAGCTTTGCCCTATAAAAGAATGACTCACCACAGATAATTAGGAAAAGTCCTTCAAGCTATCTGTCAGCAATTACCTCTCTGGACAGTTAGTTTTCAACACCAGCCATCTGTCCCTGCCAGAGTCCATTTCCTAGCTTAAGCATTTAGAGCTAATTGAAAAGATATATTTGGTTTGCTTTTCTACCTTCATTATCTAGAAGAATCTCTAGTATTTCCACCCTCCGTCACTTCAATATATTTGCCCCACTCACCTGAAACCCAGAGGCAGCTTCTTAGATTCCTATAAGCATGCCTTTCCTTTTCACAGGAAAGAAATGCACACATCCATAACTAGTTTTTTCCAGTCCTAAAAATCCTTTTGATTTTTTTTTCTACAGGCAGATCTCATTTTATTGAGCATCTCAGATATTGCATTTTTTTATAGATTTAAGCTTTGGGGCAACCCTGTGTTGAGCAAATCTATCGGGGCCATTTTTCCAACAGCCTTTGCTCACTTCGTGTCTCTTTCAACTTTTGGTTTTCTCGCAATGTTTCAAACTTTGTCATTATTCTTATATGTGTTACAGTGATGTGTGATCAGTGAGCTTTGCTGTTCCTATCACAAAAAAATTATGACTCCCTGAAGACTCAAGGATGGTTAGCATTTTTTTAGGCAACTAAGTATTTTTATGGAATTTCCCTAGTGGCCTAGTGGTTTAAGGATCCAGTGTTGCCAAGTTGTCAGGTAGCTTCTGTGGTGCAGCTTCATTCGCTGGCCACAAATTTTAAAAAAAATAATAAAGTGGAGTTCCCGTCGTGGCTCAGTGGTTAACGAATCCGACTACGAACCGTGAGGTTGCGGGTTCCATCCCTGGCCTTGCTCAGTGGGTTAAGGATCCGGCGTTGCCGTGAGCTGTGGTGTAGGTTGCAGACGCGGCTCGGATCCCGCGTGGCTGTGGCTGTGGCGAAGGCCGGCGGCTACAGCTCCTGTTAGACCCCTAGCCTGGGAACCTCCATATGCCACAGGTGCGGCCCTAGATAAGGCAAAAAGACCAAAAACAAATAATAATAAAGCATTTTTGAATTAAAGTGTGTGCTTTTTTAAGACAGAATACCTAATACTTAATAGACTGTAGTACAGGGTAAACATAAATTTTATGTGCACTGAGAAACCAAAAAAATCATGTGACTGGCTTTATTTCAATGTTTACTTTATTGTGGTTATCTGAAAATGAACATTCAATATCCTCAAGGTATGCCTGTACTCACTTTTAAAGATTATTTATTTTCTGTCTCTTCTCAATAGATCAGGATCTTTTGTTTGCTCAGTGATATTTCCTAGGGCCACAGCAGTGCCTAGCACATAGAAAGTGCATAAAAATTAAAATGGTATGTTTGAGGGTGCATCTGGCTGTAAAGGGGAGGTATGAGGGAGCTTTGTGATGCCGGAACTCTTCTGTACCTTGACTGTGGTGTTTATACAACTATGCACATGTGATAAAAAAAAATAGCACAGAACTATATATACATACACACAAATGAGTGAATATAAAACTGGTGAACTCCGAATAGCTCTGTGGATTGCTCCAATGTCTGTTTCCTGGCTGTGATGTTGTACTGTAATTACACAAGATGATACCATTAGGGAAAACTAGGTGAAGGGTACACAGAAACGCTCCGTACATTTTTTTCCGTTTTTTTAAAAATAACTTCTTGTGAATCTACAATTATTTCAAATTTTTTAATTGTTGAAAGATTTAATTGGGAGTTCCCGCCGTGGCTCAGTGGTTAACGAATCCGACTAGGAACCATGAGGTTGCGGGTTCGATCCCTGGCCTTGCTCAGTGGGTTAAGGATCTGGCGTTGTCGTGAGCTGTGATGTGGGTTGCAGATGCGGCTCGGATCCCGCGTGGCTGTGGCTGTGGCAAAGGCCGGCAGCTACAGCTCCTGTTAGACCCCTAGCCTGGGAACCTCCATATGCCACGGGTGCGGCCCTAAAATAAGGCAAAAAATAAAATAAAATATTAGAAATTTTGAAAGAAAGAAAATATTTAACATTAAGCATAGCTTTCTTTGTATCTTACAATGATGGGAGGTTTATTTTTATTCTTTCTACCTGTTTAAATTCTTAATGGAACATTTCACTTTGGGCTTTAATTTTTGGTTCATACATTTATTTTTCCTATAGATAATCTTGTAGTCTCTAACCACAAAAGGAAGTCTTCAAATAATCCTTGAAATTTAAAGCCCTCAAACATCCCTCTCCCCAGCCCCTAAGCCAAGGAACACATTCAGGCGGACATAAGCATGTTCACAGGATATGGTGAACCACGTGGATAATTTGTTTTTTTTCTAATATCAATTGCGTCTTTAGACAACCTTTTAAAACCGCTTTCCTGCTTTATGCCGCTGCAGTTGTCAATTTGTCTTGCTTGGCATTTGAAGCTCATTGAAAGAACAGGTTTGAGGTTGTGTTAACACACCTAAAGAAAATATTTTCTCCTTGATCTATCCCCTGAGACAGAGAAGTTCCGTGGACGGACAAGAAAGTTCCTAACACTACTGGAAAGCCTATGCCCATGACTAATTCTTTCCATTCCTAGACGGCAGCTGGGCTTTTTATTTGTACCTACTTATTTTAATGCAAAACAACCTTCTCCCTTCTTCTGAAGTCTCCTTTACCTGATAGCCCCTTAGTGATCATTTTCAACAAGCTTGTTGGAACTAGCCACCTTCAGCTGTGCAGAATGCCTCACAGCACTTTGGTGAGAAAGCTGTGGCAGACTTGATCCTGTAAAAAAAATTACATTTTAGCAAAACTAAAAGATTTGTTAATAGTTCTGTCAGTTCTTTTCATCAGCTCTGTGAATGTCTTAAACATAGGCGTCCCAGGAGCGGTCTCCCTACATCTTACTGCATGAGGAGTGACTTCACGGCAAAGTGCCAGCTGCTCTGGCCTCCAGTGAAGCGCAAAAGGAGCAAAAGAGGCTTCTAGGGACAATAATTCTCTCCCCCTCCCCTTTTCCTATGTTTTACCCGCCCCCCCCCCAGGTTCTTTATCTCTCTCCTCATCACTTCTCTGACAATAAATCTCCTTCTAGTCACATTCTGAGCAGGAACAATAGTACAAACAAAGGAGCTTTTACCTCCAAGAGCTTCAGGAATATGACAAATTTACCTTAACAGGCATGAAGGTTGAAAGGACAGGCAGGCAGTTCCCTGGGTGGGGACCAGGAGGAGGTAGTCTTAGAGTGGGCACATGGTTGGACTGGCAAGTGTTTTGTGGATGTCTGAAACCCTAGAAGGGGTGGAGATTCTGTGAGCCTAAAGCAGGCAAAAATTTTCTTGATGGTCATGCTTCTGTTTTATTCCACTTGTGTTACTCTCCTGACTTAGTTCTCATCTCAGAATTTCACGCATTCCTTTTTCCCCCCCAAGGGATGGAAACTGAGGTCCACAGAAGAAAAAGGACAACATCACACGGAATTAATGACAGAGCACAGGCAGGAGACTTTGGGTTCTCTACCTCCCTTCTTCTCTTTCCGCTACACAGCCCTGGAACTGAGGTCACTCGCCCCCTGGTTACACACATTGGAGGGACTGGAAGTGGTGATCCGCCACCGAGCACTCAGCACTCACACACGCGGCATCCACACCTGGGTGCAGCCTCCGCTCAAGGTGGCAAATGTGAACCCAGCTTTCCTCTCCCATTTATTTCTGCCCACGCTTCTCCCTACCCTCCCATCCACTCCTTCTCTACGTGTGTGTGTGTGTGTGTGTGTGTGTGTGTGTGTGTGTGTGTGTGTGTGTGTCTTTTTAGGGCAGCACCCACAGCATATGGAAGTTCCCAGGCTATGGATTGAATCTGAGCTGCAGTTCCCAGCCTACACCGTAGCCATAGCCACCGTAACACCAGATCCTTGACCCACTGAGCAAGACCACGGATTGAACCCGTATCCTCATGGACACTAGTCGGATTCGTTTTTGCTCTGCCACAACAGGAACTCCAACTTCTTCTCTTTTGAAAATCAGAATTGCATTTGACATGTGATTTTCCAATAACCTAATATCTCGACAAATAATTCTAGTATATGCATTTGATAGTTTAGACAGAAAAAGAGGATTTCTCTACTCTTTCATATGGACAGTTGTATAAGCCTGAAGCCCTGGAGCTGAGGGACATTAGGTAAGGGACTTTCTGTACATTAATGTGTATGCTCTGAGTTAGGTATTGGAAACCAATGGTGCAATGTTCCTACATATAAGTTGAGGACACTCAGTACGGCATATCAAGAAAAAAGGTAAGGAAATTGTCCTGAATAATCAAATATATAAAGCTAACATGACAGCAAAACTGTGCAAATACAAATAAAGCCAGATCAGTGATCTTAGGTACGTCATTGCCACCACATTTGGAAAAAATGAGTTTGTAGGGCTATAAGATGGGGTGCAGTAAATTAAAATAGCATTGGAGGACTGATTGTAAGAGAGCTAAATGAGACACTTGGGCTAAAGGAACAATTTCTTAATTGCTTGGCAGACACCACCTTAATCAAGTAAAGAGCATAAACATCATTAGTAAAAGGATAAGTTGAAATCATGTGGCATCCAATAGAATGAAGAACTCAGCATCACTTCTGTGATACTCTTTCCAAAATGTATGACCTGAAACAAATCACAAGGAAATAGCTTAGAGATTAAAACTGAAGATATATAAAATACCTGGTGTAGTCTTCAAAAGTTTCAAGGTCATAATGAGAAGGGAAAACTGCAGGGTTTCAGATTGAAGAAGTCTAAAGAGATAGTGACAATTAAATGCAACACTCGTGATTTTAGACTAGCTCCTAATGCTAAATGCCATCACTGGGATCATTAGCAAAATTAAACGAGGTCTCTGAAGATTAGATGATAGTGATGTTATCACTGTTAGTTTTTCTGATTGTGATGGTTGTATGATGCTTATAGAGGAGAATTTCCTTACTACTCAGGGGTGATTGGGTTATTATATTGGCAACTTGCTTTCAAATGGTTCCGGGAAAAAACATTTTCTGTGGACTTTTAAGTTCTAGAATTTCCCACGATTTGGATATGTTGACTGCATCTTTTGGTGCCATTTTATTTTATTTCTTTGTCCTTTATATTTCTAATTAAATGGTAGCTGGTTTTCTCCACATTTTAAAGTATCCAATATCAAAAGAACTTGCTGCCTTCTTAGGTAGAGGAAGAAATTATGATGGAGTCACTATCGCGGGGGCACATGTAAATTTAACCATCTGAAAGATGGGACTTAACCATCTTGTCATCTTTGTTGAGTTTTTCACATAGATAGTAACATGGGCAGTTGAATTTTAAATTTAATCTGGAAGCCTAATTAGAGTTAAAATGTCTTCAGTGATAATGCTCTGAAATTCAATTGTCGATAAAAATGTTGATTGAAATGTGGTGTTTTTGTGCATAGGATAACATTTAAGTAGAGGCGTGGAGTATAAATGAAGCAAATTTTTATAACAAGAAAAACTCACAAAGTTCAATATTTTTTTTAAATTAACAACCAAGTGCTTTCTAGGACCTAACACAGGCAGATTTGCATAGAAAGATAGAGCTGCATTTTATTTTGTCATCAAGATGAATGCAAAAGTGAGTTCCTATTGTGTCTCAGCAGGTTAAGAACCCGACTAGTATCCATGAGGATGAGGATTCAACCCCGGGCCCCACTCAGTGGGTTAAGGATCTGGCATTGCCATGAGCTGCAGTGTAGGTTGCAGATGCATCTCAGATCTGGTGTTGCTGTGGATGTGGTGTAGGCCAGCAGCTGCAGCTCTTATTTGACCCCTAACCTGGGATTTTCCACATGCCACATGTGTGGTCCTAAAAAAAAAAAGGATGCAAAAGCATTTACAGCTATGTACTCCAGGTACTCCAGGTAATTTTTACAACAGTAGATATGGCCAAATCCTTCAGAGGAGATAATGGAATTTCCAAAGGCCAGTGAGGCAGTGAGGTTGTGTGATCAATAATGAATGGGGAACAACACGAAAGAACAACTCACAGAATGGGAGAAAATATTTGCAAATGAATCAACTGACAAGGGATTAATCTCTAAAATTTACAAACACCTCCTACAGCTCAATAGCAAAATAACAAACAACCCCATCAGAAAATGGGCAGAGGATCTAGGCAGATGATTCTCCAAAGAAGACATGCAGATGGCAAATAAACACATGAAAAGATGTTCAACATCGCTTCTCATTAGTGAAATGCAAATCAAAACCACTATGAGATATCACCTTACACTCTCATTAGAGAAATGCAAATCAAAACCACTATGAGATACCACCTTACACTCTCATTAGAGAAATGCAAATCAAAACCACTATGAGGTACCACCTTACACCAGCCAGTATGGCCATCATCAAAATGTCTACAAACAGTAAGTGCTGGAGAGGGTGTGGAGAAAAAGGATCTCTATTACACTGTTGGTGGGAATGCAAATTGGTGCAGCCACTGTGGAAAACAGTATGGAGATTCCTCAGAAAACTCAAAATAGAATTACCATTTGATCCAGCAATCCCACTCCTGGGCATCTATCCAGAGGCAACCACGACTCGAAAAGACACCTGTACTCCAGTGTTCATTGCAGCACTCTATGCAATAGCCAGGTCATGGAAACAACCTAAATGCCCATCAACAGAGAGTGGATAGGGAAGATATGGTACATTACACACGGTGGAACATTACTCAGCCATTAAAAGGAACGAATTATCAACATTTATAGCAACGTGGATGGACCTAGAAATTATCATGCGAAGTGAAACCAGTCAGACAATTAGACAGCAACACCCAATGCTACTGCTTCCATGTGGAAACTAAAAAGACACAATGAACTTCTTTGCAGAACAGACAATGACTCACAGACTTTGGAAAACCTTTGGTTTTTCAAACAAGACAATCTGGGGGGTGGGGGGATGCACTGAGGATTTGGGACGCAAATGCTATCAAATAGACTTGTGATGATTTTTGTACACCTGTGATTGTAATAAAATACATTAAGCAAAAAAAAAAAAAAAAAGCAATGGGTAGGACTCTGATTCAAATGTCCAACATCCATTTAGTGAAATCATCCAACTGACTATTAAGACACTTTGTTGAACTTCAGCACTAAAGTGAAATCCCCACAGGAGAGTAAAGTTTGTGATCTCATGACCATTCAGTCTTCCTGAGTAGCAAACATTCACATGCCCTTTTCCACCCATATCCTCCTTGTTCAAGCTCTCAGTAATCTCTGCCTTTAGAAGCAAAGAGCCACAATTAATTCAACCTGTCAGAGACTTGAACTTGAGTTCAAGACACAGTCTCAGCCATTCTACCCTGAGTCTCATAATTCTCCCTGGCTTTGGCTCCCTCCTCTCCCACTTCAATTTTACATTAGCAAAAAGAACCTCAGAAGGCTCTTAGGCTGATTATGCCAGCGAATCAATCGGTCGTGTTTGACTCTGTCTCTTGGTTGGCTGTGTCTGGCTGAACCAGGCCATATTTTTGGGAACTTGATTATTGCCTTGCAGAAAACTCTGTATAATTTCATTACATAATTAGAAAAATTTTGGAGGTCCCCTTGTGGTTCAGCGGTAACAAACCCAACTAGTATCCATGACGATGGGGGTTCGATTCCTGGCTCAGTGGGTTATGGATCCAGTATTCCCGTAGCGGTGGCATAGGCTGGCAGCAACAGCTCATATTGGACCCCTAGCCTGGGAAGTTTCATATGCTATGGGCGCAGCCCTAATAAGAAAAAAAATAAAATAAAAGCAATTTTTGCCCATTCCCTGATAGTCAGAAATCTGGCATGCATTTTCTCAGCTCTTTCTATCTTTCCAAAGACCCTAAAATCAGCACCCAATAATGCCCTGACCTGTTGCTTTCACAGCTTTCAATTCAGGCATCACTTTTAGATTCTGCAAAACTGCCGTAACATAGCCCTCTGTCTGACTCTTAATGTAGCCAACCCATAATTCAAACTCTTTCTAATTTGTTTTCCCCTTTTCACACCCTCTAAATACCCTTGACTTTCAGAATTTCTAGCATTCCACATGGAGGTGATTTCCAACCCTGTTGCCCATCATAGACCAAGAGCCCAGGGTTCGAAAAATGAAATGAGCAAATCTCATTCTGTTCAAGTTTCTTGACCCGTATAAGGATATTAACCATCGATCTAATGTCTTCCTCCAAAAATAATCTTTTTCCCTAAAATACATATATTCATTGGCATAGGTTGGTTCTCATCACACTTATCCTCCACCTTGATAGGAGCTACCATGGCTGACCCCTTCCTCAACACAGAATAATCCTGACTCTGACAGAGTCAACAGCTGTTAAATTACATACTTAATCTTTAGAACTTAGATCATGCATCTTCTCTTACCCTGAGAGTACGTTTTAATTACCATTATTATTTTCTCAGAGTCTGCATCAAGCTCCATGAAGCTATTTCCCTGACAGTTTAGCATTCATAGTGAAGGGGTACCACTGGCTTGGTGCTCAAACATTGCAGGGCAATGCACAACAAATGGTTATGTTCATGATCCCAGAGGAAGACTAATCATTTCTCCTTGCAGTTCTCTGTGAGAGGTTCTAACCCATACAGAGATGCTGGAGCAACTTTCTTTTTGTATTCAGGCTGATCCCAAACTCTATCCATGAGCACAGGTAACTTCGTCTTAGATTCCCAGGGTTTATCCCAAGTATGCCCCTACAATCAGTAGCAGAAATTCTTCCTGGGCCATTTTCCTCTTATTTCCCAAGGCCCTGGTTCTGTGGTTCCCATTTGCCCATTACAAGATCCTCTGTGTCCAGCTTTCACCGCAAGTTTTCAGCCATTTTTCTCACTCCATTCAGCTTCCCTACTTAATAGGAAGCTGAGCTGGGGCGGGGCAGGGGGGGGTCCTTTGAATAATAAGAGAGGGAGATCGGGACCCTTACCCAGACCAGCCTCTGGAAGGATTATCTGAAACATATATGGGGAGTTTCCATCAGGGCTCAGCAGTAATGAAGCCAACTAGTATCCATGAGGACGTGGGTTCAGTCCCAGCCTCACTCAGTGAGTTAAGGATCTTGTGTTGGGGAGTTCCCTTCGTGGTTCAGTGGTTAACGAATCCTACTAAGAACCATGAGGTTGTAGGTTCGATCCCTGGCCTTGCTCAGTGGGTTAAGGATCTGGCGTTGCCGTGAGCT
Source organism: Catagonus wagneri (assembly GCA_004024745.2). Lineage (NCBI taxonomy): Eukaryota > Metazoa > Chordata > Mammalia > Artiodactyla > Tayassuidae > Catagonus > Catagonus wagneri. The sequence goes on along the minus strand of PVHT020000237.1, from coordinate 7,213,007 downwards.
GTGGTGTAGGTTGCAGACGCAGCTCGGATCCCACGTGGCTGTGGCTGTGGCGAAGGCCGGCAGCTACAGCTCCTGTTAGACCCCTAGCCTGGGAACCTCCGTATGCCGTGGGTGCGGCTCTACATAAAAGGCAAAAAGACAAAAAAAAAAAAGGATCTTGAGTTGCCGAGAGCTGTGGTATAGGCTGTGGACCCGGCTCGAATCCCACATTGCTATGGCTGTGGCATAGGCCAGAAGCTGCAGCTCAAGCTTGACCTTGGAACTTCCACATGCTGTGGGTACAGCCCTAAAAATCTAAATAAATAAATACATACATACATACATACATACATACATACATACATAGATTTATGAACTGCAAATCTGATTTTAAGCTAGTAAATCTTCCTGACTGCCCCCATACCCTGGCTTATACTTCAGAATATGCCTTTCTCTCATTTCAGGCTCTGTATGTGTTGGAGTCCAGGAAAGAAAGGAGAGAAAAGCTCATCAGGCCACATGTGTTTCAGTCTGCACCAAAATGGTTTCAGTCAGCATGCGGCGACCCTTCATAATGTTTGGAAAAGAAGCAGATATTCAGTCTATCAGAAGTCCAGATGGCTACGTTTATACTGAGTTGTTGGGAGTATAAACACATAAGATATTTGTGGAGGATAATTTGGCACTATGTATCAAAAATCTTCTAAATGCTATGTCTTTTGGCTCACTCCTTTTACTTCAAGGAATCCATCCTAGAATCAGAAATGCAGATCAAGATGTTTTAGTAAAGAGATGTTTTTAAAGAGATTATTTTGACAAAAAAAATTTCTGTAATAACCTAATTTCAAAATGGAAAATGATTGAATATAATTTCAGTAAATGAGTTGAACTATTATATAGCCATAAAAAAACATATTTAAAGACGATTTAATGACACGGTAAAATGTCCAAGATATAAATCATGGTGAAAAGAATACCACATAGGATTGCATATAGTACACACAACAATTTCAACTTTATAAATAAATGAACATACATAAATGTAAGATATATACATATGCAGATATAGATAAATTAAAATTGATTAGAATGTTAAGTACAATTATATCTAATATGGGAATTACATGTAGATGATTTAAACGTGTTTGTTCTCTGATTTTAGGTATTTCCCCAATTTTCTATAATAAACATGTCTTATAATCATGAAAAATATGATATTTTAATATAAATAAACCAAAATATTGACAAAGTTTTATTCATGTCCAGATTCTATAAAGTTAACAGAGATCTGGTACTCAACCTGACAAAGGTCTTACAAGCAATCCATAGCTCAATTTCTCCCCAATTGGAATTCCATAGAAGTCTATCCCACACACTTTAATAGGTCTCCCAAGGAAAAAAAGTTTCATTTTTAAATAAATACAAATAGCTTAATAAATATTTAACAGCTTAATGAAAGAGAATTTACCAGAGTTCCTGTCGTGGCTCAGCAGAAACATAACTAGCAACCATGAGAACGCAAGTTCGATCCCTTGCCTCGGTCAGTGGGTTAAGGATCCAGCATTCCGCTGAGCTGTGGTTGTAGGTCGCAGAAGCAGCTCGGATCCTGTGTTGCTGTGAGCTGTGGTGTAGGCCGGCAGCTACAGCTCTGATTTGACCCCTAGCCTGGGAAACTCCATATGTTGCGGCTGCGGCCCTAAAAAGAAAAAAAAAAGAAAACAGAATTTACCACAATCAAATTCATACATTCCACCAATGTAAGAAGTGAAAATCTGGGTGTCTGCTGGATCAATTAAAAAAAAAAAACAGAAGAAATTCAATAAGATGCCACACTCATTCCAGATTTTATATATTTTGGTACACTAGAAATAAAAAGATATTTCCCTAACATGATAAATATTACCTCTCTACTTTTATTTATTTATTTATTTGCCTTTTGTCATTTAAAGGCTGCACCCGTGGTGTGTGGCCTACGCCTCAGCAACGCAGGATCCAAGCCGCGTCTGCGACCTATACCACAGCTCACGGCAACGCCAGAGCCTTAACCCACTGAGCAAGGCCAGGGATCGAACCCGCAACCTCATGGTTCCTAGTCGGATTCTTTAACCACTGCGCCACGACAGGAACTCCTTACCTCTCTACTTTAAATCAATAGCTAACATCATACTTAACAGTTTCTTTGAAGAAAATTGTTAGCATTTCTTCAGACTATCAATGACCAGTTGGAAAATGTAATGAAACACACACATACACATATACACACACAAATGCATATGATATTTCAGGTAAAAAAAAAAAGCAAAATATAAATAGGATTTATGCTCTGCAGTGTCAAGTCAAACTCTCACATAATCACAGTGGTCGCATACCCAGGTTTGGGTTTGACCTCTTCCACCCTGCTACACTCGACTTGGGAAGTCTTTAGTCATGTTGGGAGTTTGCACTCTTTCTCAGGGATGTTAAGCTTATCTCACTTGGGGAGGGTGTTAATTTTCCTACATTAAGCAAAGCACAACACAGAGGCTCGAGGTTTTGTTTTGTTTTGTTTTATTTTGGCCAGAGTTGAAGGCAGAAGGCACTTTACCTTCTAGATAAAGAGGGATCGCTATGAGCATGGACTGGCCTTCACTGGACCAGACGTGGGGGCCCTGCAGAGTGATGCATTACAGGCAAAACTTGTAGTTAGCTTAAGGGATATGAGCGGGTTGAGAAAACAGGCTTCTCTTACACTCCAGGGTCTGTTGGAGTCTCCTGCCTTTCAGAACGCATGAGTCTTGGGCAACCTCTAGCCCCTCTGGGGCTTGCTGACCTAGTGTCCACATTCTGGAATTAAAGGGATGAGGGCAGACCAGATGGCAATAAGATGGGTGGGTGTGTTGGAAGGCTTCCCCTGTCCCTGGCTCTGTTGAGGCAGACCTCTAGTGTCTGCGAGGTCTGTGCGCTTCCTTCAGGAATGGCCAGCCTAAATCTAACTTGCCCAAGGTTACATGCCTGAAATCCAAAGGAGTGGTGGCCTAGCAGAAGCTTGCTAGAGGCAACTCAGCGGATTTGTCGGCAACCATGCTCCCCAGTCTATTAGTGCCATCAATGGTAGCTTCCACAAGCCAAGGAATGTCTAAGAATGCCTCAATAAGTATCCAGGCTTGAGCCAGACCCCCCAAAAAAAATGTGTGAATACTTTTTTTGGGATCTTGTTTTAAAATGGATTGTTTTTATTCCCTTGGAACGATGTTAGGTCATTTTTTTTTTTTTTGCTTTCTCCAAAACACTTTATTCGAATTTCCAAATGCGGTTTAAAGAAAGACACAGAGAGAGAAAGAGAAAGACTCTGCAGATTTAGTGTACAGACACTGTGTATTCGAGTGACCAGGAGAAAAAAAGACCTATAAAACTTTTTTATGCTAACTGTGATAACTTGAGGACTCAGCGAAAGAAAACAGATGAAATCCTTCCAGAAATGTGCTGGGTAGCTTAAATGCTTTCTTCTGTTAGACAGCAACTGTAAGAATTCCCAAGTAAAGATGGCAGAAAGAGGCCAGATTGTGAAATTCCCTTCTATCAATGTTAATGAAATCAATTTAAAGAAAGATGCTAGAGAATAAAAGAAACATTTCTTAGTATAAAGCAAAGAAGGAATAGGAACCACCTCATTTCATAAATTTCTAAAAGTGATTATAACTTAATAATAAATTCATCGTGTTTACTAAGCCCTTGCTTCAAGCCATATCTTATGTAAAAATGGATATTTGAAGCCACATTCCAGATCCTGCCTCTGCAAAAAGTAAGATTCTGGTTCATCCTGGAAAGATGCTTGAACACTGTCCCACACTTATGCGTCCAATGTCCACATCAGAGTCTGAGAAATTGTAGGAAGGCAAGAAAGTGAGTATACAAAACGCTAGGAATTCTCACTGGTGGGAGTTCCCTTCACGGCTCAGTGGTTAACGAATCCGACTAAGAACCGTGAGGTTGCGGGTTCGATCCCTGGCCTCGCTCAGTGGGTTAAGGATCCGGCGTTGCTGTGAGCTGTGGTGTAGGTTGCAGACGTGGCTCGGATCCTGCGTGGCTGTGGCTGTGGCAAAGGCCGGCGGCTACAGCTCCTGTTAGACCCCTAGCCTGGGAACCTCCATATAGAGCGGGTGCAGCTCTAGATAAGGCAAAAAGACAAAAAAAAAAGAAAGAGGAGTGAACAGCAGCAGCAAAGCCACATGGAGCCTAGAAGCAACTGGAAGCAGCGGGGAAGGGCAGCAAGTTCCAAATGAATAACCCGGGGAAGCGGAGGTGCTGTATTACTCATGGTTCTCCAGAGAAACAGAACCAATAGCATAGATGGACAGATAGATACACAGATACACAGGTAGATAAAGATTTATTATAAGGAATTGACTCCCAAAGTTATGGAGGCTGGCACATCTCAAAATCTGCAGGGTGAGTCTGAAGCTGGAGGCCCGGGAGAGCTGATGGTACAAGTCTAGTCTCAAGGTCACCAGATGCAACACTCAGGAAGAGCCCATGTTTCAGCTGGAGTCTACTGGCAGGGCAAAAAACACCCCATCCCAGCTTGCCAGCAGGAAAAATTCCCTCTTACTCAGGGGGAGGGTCAGCCTCTGTGTTCACAGGCTTCTCCCTGGCCTCCTTTCCTGGAAACCTTCAAGCCACGAATTCTCTCGCTTCCCTGCCAAAGTCCTGCTCTCCCGCAGAACTATCCTGCCGGAGTTTCCTTCGTGGCTCAGTGGTTAACGAATCCGACTAAGAACCACAAGGTTGCAGGTTCGATCCCTGGCCTTGCTCAGTGGGTTAAGGATCCAGCGTTGCCGTGAGCTGTGGTGTAGGTTGCAGACGTGGCTTGGATCCCGCGTGGCTGTGGCTGTGGCGGAGGCCGGCAGCTACAGCTCCTGTTAGACCCCTAGCCTGGGAACCTCCATGTGCCGCGGGTGCGGCTCTAGATAAGGCAAAAAAGACAAAAAAAAAAAAAAGTACCCTGCCAAGCCTTGGGTGGGGGGCCTCATTTCTCAAAGATTTCCAGAAGTGAGCAACCTGGCCACCCAGGGACAGAGGGATCATTTCTGACTACAAAGTCCTTTGAGGGTGAAAGTCAAAGGCAATATCTGGGCATGTTCGTGCAGTTAAGCTGTATGTCATGGGGGACCCGTGGAGGCAGATGTGTGCTGAGGAACTGCAAACTGAGTGTTCAGAAAAGACCGCGGTTCCTTGGTGTTGCGCCTTCTCTCTCGGTCTCTCTGCCAAGACAGCTGCACTTCTCTCTTGCCATATCCCCCCTCCTCTCAGAAACTTGACAGTCAACACGACACATGCCTGCCCGCAGGCACTCCCTCCACAGACACAGCCGCAGAGCCCACCATTTTCAGTTGGGGTTGTTTGTGCCGTGCGATTGGTCACAGAGGTTTAGAGCTAAAACGTGTGGTCCTTTATCAAAAAAGGAACACTGATATACAAGCGGTATAAAGGGTTAGCCCAGGTGAAGAGGGAGAATGACCTTGACATTCAGATATCTGATTAGACGGCTCCAGTGGTTTCAATACAAAATCTGAAAAGGCGAAGATCAGTGAGTGTGTGTGTGTGTGTGTGTGTGTGTGTGTGTGTGTATTGGGGGCTGGAAGGAGACAAAGTCAGTGCAAACCCTCTCCAGCCTGCAAACACATGCAGATTGCATGTGTACCTCAGCTCCCCTTCTCTGGCTAGGGGCCTCCCTCCAACCTAGCCCCCTGGCTCCTCCTCCTCTGATGTCACTGACATGCTCTTTGCAGACTGACTCTGGGCTGGGAAGGAAAGCCTAGCCAGGTGGGGACCTGGAGAGCAAAGGACCAAAAGGGGAGCCCAGGCAGACGGGGAAGTTACACTGAGAGCCCCTGGCATCCTTACTCATACATGTTACATGTAATGTCAACAACTCTGAGAAGCCACAGATTTTTGAGTGACAATAAGAGAACAAGGCAAGTGTTCTGTTGATAAGGTATTCTACCCACTACACTTCCTGCCTATAAAAACTAAATTATCTGAGGGAAAAAGAGGAACAATACAAAAGAGAGAAGAGGAACAGAAAAAAAAAATCTGAGAGAAATGAGCTTAAAAAGGCAGCTGCATTTCAAAGTGAGGGAGGCCTGTTGGGTCCAGGGAACAAAGGAAACTCCAGGTCATCATACTCACTCAAAGTCAAAGAGAAGCAGAGAACAAGATGTGAGGACAGAAACAGATGAGATCCGTGGCTTTGAAAATGGACCTAGGGGCCCCAAGCCAAAGAATTTGGGCTGCTGCTTTCAGCTGGAAAAGCCAAGGAACTGGATCCTCCACCAAGCCGCTAGAAGGAACAGAGCCTTGCCCACGTGTTGACGCACCCAGTGAGACACTCCCTCGCTGGACTTCTGACCTACAGGGCTGCAAAATAACGCAGGTGTTATTTCAAGCTACTAAGTTTGTGGACGCTTGTGAGGCCACCCATAGGGAAAGGAACGCGCTCCCCAGCTGGTTAGCAGAGCATGTGATGATGGCTTCAGAATCCAGACTTTCAACAGCCACACCTTTCTTTCTCTCCCTATTTGTTGACTAGCCAAAAATGTCAACACCTTCCTGTTTTATTGGGTTTATAAAACAATACGGGGATATTTTTAAAATAATGCCGTGGTTATGAAAACAGCAACCGCTGAATCTTCACTCTGAGCCCCTCCCCTTACACAAGCAACGTGAGATTTTCTTCTTATATAAGAATGAAACCACACCCTCCATTTTAATGTAACTTCATTCTTTTAATTAAAAACATGGCTAGGACCCCCCAGCTCTCACTCGTCTTTGGAAACAGTTATGCATCACCTTAAAGTATATTATTATTTGCCGTAGTTCATTTGGCCAGCGTCGTCTAACGGATTTCTTTTTCGACAAAGTGCCCTGCCATACTCTTAGGGCGGGGGCTGGGGTCTCCATCCCAGAATGAGGGCGGCTTCTTCTCCTAGAAACTGACACAAAGCGAGGCCTCTGAGGTTTGGGAACAGCCAGCCCAGGCTCCGCCCCAGATGCTGCGGGCACCAATCAGATCCCGGGGCCGCCCCCTCTCGGTCCCCCCTGTCCTTTCCACGTCCCAGACCTTGGTCCGCCGCCCAGGCCCTTTTTGCCAGGGGAGCTCCCGCTCCTTGGGGACTGCTGCAGCTCTTTCGTCGCCAGTGCACTCTGCCTTCCAGGCCCGCGGTGCAAGCAATAGTGGGGCTAAAGGTGAGTAGGGGTCCGCGACGGGCTGTGGGCAAGAGAGGCCCGATGGTGCGCGGGTGGCCCGGCGGGAAGACGAGCCAGCGTGGGGGGTACCGGTGGCCCGGGGTGTGCTTGTGTGGGGTCCGGGAAGCGTGGGGACCGACGTGGACTTTGCTGCTCCCTGTGAGGCAGGCAGCCTCCGAGTGCCGAATACCGTGGCGGATCGCTTGCTGTTTACTTATCAGACCCTTCTCTAGTGTCTCCCTGCAGCTCCATCTCTGTTTCCTTCTTGCTGCATTGTTTACACCCTGCGCTTGTCTGGAGGGATAGGGCCCCCTGTTTTCTAGCGCTTTTTATATGCTCTGCAGGGAGCCGTGGAGATCTGAGTTAAAAGGAGCCACGGAGGTGATGTCATTTCACCTCCTGGGGACTTGCTCCTGAATTCTTTGGGTAGCTGGCTTCTAGAGAACCAACCCTCCCCACCCCCACCCACCCCCATCTCCAGGGGACAACCCTCTCCTCTCCAAATGCGGAGGGGGGAGGGGAGGGCGGTCTGAGTGTGTCTGCGGTGGGGAAGGAACGGGCGAGGTGCGGGAGAGTGGGTGCGGGGAACCTGGCGGTCTGCTTGGTCTGCAATCCATATGGCTTCAGGAGGTGAGTGCTGGATTGAACAGTTCCCAGGTAAACAGCACCCGAGCTGGCCAGTGAGTTGGCTTAACCCGTAAAGAAGGGGTGGGGGGACGGGCTGGGGGTTTGGAATGGAAATGCCGTAAAATTGGGTCGTGATGGTCCTTGCAGAAATATAAATGTCATAAAATTCACTGAGTAAAAAAGAAAAAGAGAAAACCTGCAATGAAGGGAGAAAGCCTTATGTATAGGAGAAAAACATTTACAAATCATGATTTACAAATCATGGAAACTTCTTGAAAGACGTGCATGTCTAAGGACTTAGAGGACAGAGTGTATTTGTGTAGCTGACAATCCATCCACCCATCCTTCTAAACCCCAAAATATTTATTTGTGAATTGACTTCAGATCAATACTTTGCTTTCTTTCTTCCCTTTGGTGTGAATTTTTAAATTTAGTAATAAAAAGTATGTAAAACATTTAAGGATAGTAAAGTGAGTGCCTATCTCCTAGATCAAGAAAAGGGCATTGAAGTACCTTAGAATCCCTTCTGTGTCCTGCATCATACCCATTCCTTGCGCTTGGCTAAGAAATAACACCTATCCTGATTTTTTTTGCTTCTTTTTAGGGCCACACCTGTGGCATATGGAAGTTCCCAGGCTAGGGGTTGAATCAGAACTGCAGCTGCAGGCCTACACCATAGCCACAGCAACACCAGATCCTTAACCCACTGAGCGGGGCCAGGAATCGAACCTGCATCTTCATGGATGCTAGTTGGGCTCCTAACCCACCTAGCCACAATGGGAACTCCCTAATTTTTTGCATTAATCATTGCCTTACTTTCCAAAAATATATACGTGTGTGTATGTTGATTTTTCCTATTTTTTACTTTCATATTAACAGCCTTCTGCTGTACATATTCTTAAGTTTTTGAGATTCACCTCTGTTGATTTCTTCGTTTTCACTGATTTACGATTTGAGTATACTGCGACTTATCCATTCTACAATTGGGTTGTTGTCAGTTTGGGATTTGTACTAATTATCTATTGTTGTGCAACAAGTTACCCCAACACTTAGCAGCTTAAAACAAAATGAACAGACAAAAAGCCTCACAATTTCAGGTCAAAATCCAGGAGGAGCTTTCCTGGGAGCCTGACCCAGTATCTCTCACAGGCTATGAGCATGGTACTCACTGGAGCTACAGTCATTTCAAGGGCGGAGGGAACCCCTTTCAAGCTCACTCACATGGCTTTTGGCAGGCATCCTGGCCTCACTGGCTCTGGTTGAACACATTGGTTCTTTGCCACATGCTCTTCTGTATAGGAACTAGTCACAACATGCCAGCTTGTTTCCATCAGAGTAAAGCCTTGGCAGAGAGAAAGACAAAAGCCAGAGTCTCTTTGTAACCTAATCTCCGAAGTGACATTCCATCATTTTGGCCATCTTCTGTTCATTAGAAATAAGTTACTAGTTCCAGCCCACACTCAAAGGAAAGGGGTTACACAAGACCATGAATTTCTAGAGCCAGGGGCTATTGGGAGGCATTTTAAAGGCCTCGTTCTACAGAGGATGTTAGCAAATAAAGTCCTTTATTTTGTACGTGCCTTCTGGTTCACATGCACTAGTCAACTCTGGTTCCTCACAGTATACACCCATGTATAGAATGACTGGGTTATAAGATTTGTGTATGTTCAACTTTATTAGCTTATTTCTAAACTGTTTCCAAAGTATCGAGCGAGTTTACACTCTCTCCAGCTAGAGATGAGAGTTACTGTTGCTCTGTATACTTATAACGTGGCATTATCAAGTTTCATTTTTAGCCGGTCTAGCACACGTGAAATAACATTCCATTTTTATTTTAATTAGCATTCATCTGATAACTAATGGAGTTGACCACATTTTGGTATAATGATGAGCTACTGTCCTTTCTCTCTGAGAAATTCTGCTTCTTGTTGTTATTCTTTTTCATACTGTCTTATTTGTCATGTTCTTATTGTCTCATTGGAATGCTTTCTTTATGTAATCTGGATGCTAATCAACCCTTTGTTAACATATATGTTGCAGATATCTGCTTTCAGATTGGTGCTTAGCTTTTCTTTCTAAATCTGTCTACCTCTGTCAATGAACTAATTTTCGAATTTCATTGCAATTTTACTATACTTTCCTCTGAAGTTTTTAAACTTTTGTATTTGGCAGTGTCTAAATCCACCTGGATATTGATTGGTGTACTATTTATTCCATATGGCTAATCAGATATCTCAGCACCAATGATCTGCATGAATCAAATTTTTCACGTATGCATGAATTTGCTTTAAGCTCCCTACTCTCTCATTATCTATTTGCCTAATTCCATACCAATACGAAATTGTTTTTAACTCCTGGTGTTTTATAATAAGTCTAAATCTGGCAGGAAATATCCTCCAACCTCTTTATTCTAGTTCAAGAGCGTTTTAGCAATTTTTGGACCTTTGACCTTTCATATAAATATTTAAATAAACTTGTCAAGTTCTTCAAACCAGGAAACAAATAAGCAAAGAAAAAAAACCTGCTGGAATTTTTATCGATATTGCATTAATTCTGTATATCACTTTGAGGAGAAATATCCTCTTCAAGATGTTAAATTTTTCCATCTATATACTTAGTATATAATGACATTTATTTAGCTTACTGTTAATGTTTTTTAACGTTTTGTAATATTTTCTTTGTTTTCCTTTTGCTCGTTTCTGTAAACTTTAATTCTAAGTACATTATATTCTTGCTGCTATTATAAATGTTTTATAAAAATTATATTTTGTAGCTTATTGTTTGTTTCTGGTGTATAGAAATTCAATTGCCTTTTATATATTGATTATATATCAAACTTGATAACTTTCATTAACAATTCTAATTTACCTATAGAGTCAGATTTGCTACCAAGGCAGTCATATCATCTGAAAATGGTGGTATTTTTTCTTCCTTTCTATTCTTATACTTTTTTTTTCCTGTCTGATTGCATTGGCTAGGAGCCCCAGCATATACTCCCATAAAAAAAAAAAAATTTAATGTAGGGAAGAGCATTTTGTTTTATCCTTCAGATAATAAAGAAAATAGATTTCACTGTATCAGCTTTAAATATCTCATTGATGATGGCTATTTTGCCCATGATAAGAGAGTTTGGTTCTTCTTTTGGTAAGCACTTTTATTACAGGTAAATGTTTTATTAAATGTTTCTTCTGTGGCTATTGACTTTCTCATATGATTTTTTTCTTTAAGTATGTTAATATAGTGAGGTTTATGATTCAGTTTTTAACATTAAATCAACTTTACATTCCTGGAATAAAGCCTCTATTATAAATACATAATAACTTTTAGATATAGTCATAAGGATAAGAATTAGATATTTGCATCTGTATATGTGAATTGAAATTGGCTTGTAAATATTCTTTATGGTACTAACTCTGTCGTCAATATCATTTCATAAAATAAGACAGGTAGTATTATCACTGCTATTCTCTGGAAGAATTTGTGCAAAACTGGAATTATCTGGCTAAATATTAATTCAAATCACCAGCAAAACACCCTGGGTGTGGAGTTTAGTTTGTCCGAAGATATTCAACATGTTGGTCCAATTACTTCAAGAATTATTAGGACTATTTAGGTTTTTTTTTAAAATGAAATCAGTTTTCATAAATTTTATTTTCCAAGATATTTAACCATTTCATATATATATATATTCAAAATTAATAGAATAAAATTTTTCACAATATTCTCTCATTATCTCTCTCTCTCTCTCTTTTTTTATTTTTTGCTTTTTAGGGCTGCACCTGTGGCATATGGAGATTCCCAGGCTAGGGGTCCAATTGGAGCTACTGCTGCTGCCTATGCCACAGCCACAGCAACGGTGGGATCCAAGCCATGTCTATGACCTACACCACAGCTCATGGCAACGCCGGATCCTTAACCTGCTGACCAAGGCCAGGGATCAAACCCACAACCTCATGGTTCCTAGTCGGATTCGTTTCTGCTGCGCCACGATGGGAACTCCCATTATCTATTTAAATATCTTCACTGTTTATTATTTTGACCCCCTTTTCATTAATAATGTGTATATTTTCTTTCTTTTTGTTTTAATTTTGCCAAAACTTGGACTGCTTTATTAGCTCTTTCACATACGTACACCAAAAAACTGTCTCTGTTTCCTTCATTGTTAATTATTTTATTACTTCTTCCTGCCTTATTTGAATGTTTTTGTTATTTTCTAAGCTCTTAAGACATATACACAGAGTTCCTGCTGTGGTTCAGTGGGTTAAGAACCTGATAGACATAGGTCTGTGAGGATGTGGGCTCTCTCCATGGGTTAAGGATCCAGCTTTGCTGCAAGCTGCAGTGTAGGCCACAGATGTGGCTTGGATTCTGAGTTGCTGTGGCTATGGCATAGGCCTGCAATTGCAGCTCCAATTTGACCCCTAGCCTGGGAACTTCCACATGCTACAGGTATAGCCATAAAAAGACAAAAAAAAATTTAAAGGTATATGCTTCGCTCATTAATTTTGAGCTATTCTTCTTACATAAACTTTTCAAACTATAAGTTTGTGTCACTGATCTTTAGTTATCTCTCACAAGATTTGATATAAATATCTTTCTATCATGCTTTAAATATTTATCATTTCCATTATAGTTTCTTATTCAAGCCATGAATTTTTTAAAAATGTGCATTTTAATTTCCAGCCACTCACGTAAAGAATTTTTTATTATCTTCTAGTAAATGTTGACTAGCTAATTTATAATTAATTCAGAGAATATATGATGCATTTTTTGAATGTATTGAAGCATGTAACCTACCTAGCACATAATTTTATTTGTATGCTTGAAATAATGTATAGTCTCTAATTATATAATGTCCTATATTACCTTTAAAACAAGTGTGTTATTTATGCAATACAGATTTGCCCATCTTCACCAACTTTTTATCTGCTTGAATTACTAATTATAAAAAATAGTTACATTAAAATTTCTCACTATGATGGTGGATTTTGAAATTTCTCATTGTAAATCTCTTTATTTTTTCTTTATATGTTTTGAGGTAATACTACTAGGGAATTGAAATAAAGTTTTTATCATAATGTAGGAATAAAAATACTATGGCTACCTCTTAATGTTTTTTGTTTTGAATTCATAATTTGTTCTTATATCATTAAATCAAAGTTTTCTTTTTTGTATTAAAAAATTACTTTTATTTTCCATTACTTTTAGAATACAATTTACATTATTTAAAAATGCAAAAGAAACAGTAAACTCTCTTTTTAAGAAATTTTTTTCATGCAGGAATTCATGTCTATTCAATCCAGACATTAATCATTTATTTTATCTTTAATCATATATATATTTTTTGAGTAGGAAAGCAAAAGGAGAATGGTTTTAATAGAGAACTGTATCAGCATATACAAACAGATTATAGGGACAATTTGTTTTTCTAAGAATAGGAAACTAGCTATTTTTTAAAATATCTGATATTCTCTCGGCTTTCACCACCAATACATTTTGCCTAATTTACCAGAGCAATGTGTGTGTGTGTGTGCATGTGTGTCTGTGTGTGTGTGTGTATTGTATATTATGGTCAAGAGGTATATACACAGGTATACATCAAGGGGTACATTCTTTTATAATTGTAATTTAATTTTTTAAATTTTTTAAATTTTTCTGAAGTATAGTTGACTTACCATGTTGTGTTAATTTTTGTAGTAGAGCAAAGTAATTCAGATAATTTTATATATATATATATATATATATATATATATATATATAATTTTTCATAATCATTTCCATTATGGTTTATCATAGGTTATTGAATAGTTCCCTGTGCTATACAGTAGGACCTTATTGTTTATCCATCTATGTATAATAATTTGCATCTGCCAGTCTCAAACTCTCAATCCTTCCCTCCCCTACACCTCCTTCTCTTTGGCAGCCACAAGTCTGTTCTCTATATCTGTGAGTTTGTTTCTGTTTCATAGATACGTTAATCTGTGTCATATTTTAGATTCCACATATAAGTGATAAATGGCATTTGTCTCTCTCTTTCTGACTTACTTCACTTAGTATGATGGCAGTATTTCATTCTTTTTTTATGACTGAGTAATATATCATTGTGTGTGTGTGTGTGTGTGTGTGTGTGTACATATATAGTCCACATCTTTATCCATTCACCTGTTGATGAACATTTACTTTGTTTCTATGTCTTGGCTATTTTAAATAGTGTTGCTAAGAACATTGAGGTGCATGTATCTTTTCAAATCATAGTTTTGTCTGGATATATGCCCAGGATTGGGATTGATGGGTCATATGGCAGCTCTATTTTTAGTTTTTGTGAGGAGACTCTATTCTGTTTTCCATAATGGCTGCACCAAAAGTGCATTCCTACCAAAAGTGTTGGAGGGGTTACCTTTTCTCCAAACCCTCTCCAGCATTGGTTATCTGTAGACTTTTTTTTTTTAATGATTTTTATTTTTTCCATCATAGCTGGTTTACAGTGTTCTGTCATTTTCTACTGTAAGCAAGGTGACCCAATCACACATACATATACACATTCTTTTTCTCCATCATAAGTGACTAGATATAGTTCCCAGTGCTATACAGCAGGATCTCATTGCTTATCCATTCCAAAGACAATAGTTTGCATCTATTAACCCCAGATTTCCAGTCCATCCCACTCAGGAAAAATCAAAGTTTTCTTGATTGGTTTTTACTTCATTTATCTTTCTTTTATCCTTTGACTTGATATTTTTCTTTCTAGGTCTATATTTTATTTATTTATTTATTTGTTTGTTTGTTTATTTATTTATGTATTTAGCTTTTTAGGGCCACATGAGCGGCATGTGGAAGTTCCCAGGCTAGGAGTCGAATTGGAACTTCAGCCGCTGGCCTGCACCACAGCCACAGCAGTGCCAGATCCGAGCTGCATTTGTGACCTACACCACAGCTCATGGCAACACCAGATCCTTAAACCACTGAGCGAGGCCAGGGATTGAACCCACATCCTCCTGGATCCTAGTTGGGTTCATCAACTGCTGAGCCATGAAAGGACCTCCCTATATTTTAAATATATATGTCATTAACTTATCTGTATTTTTTAAAATCCCAGTTTTTTTAAAATTATTGTTTGGCAATTTATAACTTATCATTGAATAATTTAGTCCAATTATATTTATTGTAACTAGTGATACAATTAGATTTATTGCTACCATCTCATTATGTGCTTTTAATTTTTTCTACTTTATCTCTTTCTTTCCTCTTCATTCTTTCTTTTTTCCCTTTTTTTGCCCAAATCACTCCTCCACTTGTTTGGAAGTTACATGTCCTAACGTTTTAGGTCAAATGTTTTAGGAGTAACTCTAGTTTTGAAGCACACCTAAGTCATAACATTTATTGAGTCTGATCAATGAATAAAACTTGCATGTTCTAAGGTGTACAATGTGATTTTTAGATATATGTATACATTGTGAAATGATTACCATAATCAAGCTAATTAACATATTGGTCACCTCACATAGTTTAACTTTTTTGGTAAGAACAATTCAGGTCTATTATCTTAGCATATTTCAAGTTTATAAAACAACATTATTAACTGTAGTCATTGTGCTACACATTGGATCTCCAGAATTTATTCAGTCTGCATATCTGAAACTTTGTCAACTTCGATCAATATTTCCCCATGTCCAACCTCTCCCCAGCTCCTAGTAACCATCATGCTACTCAATGCTTCTATGAGTTCAATTTTTTTCAATTCCCCATATAAGTATGGTTGTACAGTATTCTGGTTATACATATAAGTGTGGTTATACAGTCTTTCTCTGTATGAATTATTTCAAAACTTAGTGTCATACTCTCGAGGTCCATCTCTGTTGTTACAAATGGCCAGAATTCCTTCTTTTTAATGTCTAAATAAATTCTATTTGTGCATATGTGTTGCTGTTCACCAGTTCTGTGGTTATTTGTGTCTAATATGCTGTTACAGCCAACTATTGGATTCCTGATTTCTTGCTATTGAGTTGCTTGTGTTCATAATGTATTTTGGATGTAACTAACCCCTTATTGGATATATGGCTTATAAATATCTTCTTCCATTCTGTAGGTTGTCCCTTTACTCTGTTGTTTCCTTTACTGTGCAGATACTTTTTAGTTTGATATAGTCCTACTTATTTATTTTTGCTTTTGTTGCCTTGCTTTGGGGGGGTCATATCCAAAATTTTATTTCCCAGCCCAATGTTAGTCTTTTTTGGTATGTTTTCTCCTAGTACCTTTAGAGTTTCAAGTTTTATGTTTAAGTCTTTAATACATTTTGAGTTGCTTTTTGTATATGGCATGGAAGAAGTGTTCAATTTCATTTTTCTGCATGTGGACATCCAATTATCACAATACCATTTAATGAAGAGACTGTTCTTTCCTTATTGTGTGTTCTTTGCACATTTGTCAAAGATCAGTTGAATGTATGATTACAAAATCTACTTACACAAATTGGTTGTGTTTCAGTATACTAACAGCAAGTTAACAATTTCCTAAAAGGGAAATTAAAAAAAAAATCTCATTTAAAGTAGCATAAAAACGGTTTAACCAAGGAGATTAAAGATCTATACATCAACTTGTGATGATTTTCATACACCTATAATTGCAATAAAGTTCATTAAGAAAAAAAGATCTATACACCAAAAACTATAAAACATCGATGAAAGTAATTGGAGGCAGAAGTAAATAAAAAGATATTCTGTGCATGGATTGGAAGAATTAATAATGTTAAATTTTCTCATCAGATTTATACATAGAAAAGCTTAATAAACAAATTTAGTCATCAGCAAACAGATATAATCTGCAAACAAAGACAGTTTAACCCCTTTCTTTCCATTTTTGGGTGGCATTTTTTTTTCTTTCCTCATTGCTCTAACTAGAACTTCTAGTGCTATAGATAAACAAAATGAGAGGGGGACACCTTGCTTGTCCCTGATCCTAAAGAAGAAGGTTTTGGCCTTTCATTCTTGAGTGTGATGATAACTGTAGGTTTGTCATGTACGGCCTTTATTATGTTAAGGTATATTCCTGCTACATCCAATTTGTGAGTTATTGTTGGGAAAGGAGGTTATATTTTGTCAAATGCCTTTATTTTGTTAATGTAGGAGCACATTTATTGGTTTGCAGATGTTGAATCATCCTTGTATCACTGGAATAAATCCCACCTGATCGTGGTGTATGATTCTTCTAATGTAGTGCTGAATTCACTTTGGTAAATTCTGTTTGCATCCGTGTTCACCAGGGATACTGGCCTGTAATTTTCTTTCCTTGTGAGTCTCCTTGTCTGACTTTGGTATCAAGGTATGAGTAATGCTCAAACAATGCAATGACTTTAAAATAGTGTATCTGCCTTAACCCCCATCTTGTTGCTGTGCTATTGTTATATTTTATATACAGTAATTTTTTTTTTTTTTATTTTAGGGCTGCACCTGCGGCATATGGAAGTTCCCAGGCTAGGGGTCAAATCAGAGCTGCAGCTGCCAGCCTACGGCAACTCCAGATCCAAGCCACGTCTGTGACCTACACCACAGCTCACAGAAATGCCAGATCCTTAACCTACTGAGCAAGCGAGGCCAGGGATCAAACCTACTTCTTCATGGATACTAGCCGGGTTTGTTATCACTAAGCCACAACAGGAACTCCTTATATGCTTTTATATCCCACAAGATGTATTTGTTGAATTAAATGGTCAATATTAACTGGCATTTGCCCATGTGTTTACTCTTTCAGTGTTCTCAGTTCCTTCCTAGAGTTACGTATGCCCATCTGGTATCCGTTTTCTTAATTTGGCATTACTCCCTTTTTTAGTTTTCATACTGTATTGCTAACAAACTCTCTCAGCTTTTGTTTATCTTTATTTTGCTTTAATTTTTTTGTTTGTTTGTTTTTGTCTTTTTGCCTTATCTAGGGCCACATTCATGGCATATGGAGGTTCCCAGGCTAGGGGTCTAACAGGAGCTGTAGCTGCCGGCCTTCGCCACAGCCACAGCCACGCGGGATCTGAGCCGCGTCTGCGACCTACACCAGAGCTCACGGCAACACCGGATCCTTAACCCACTGAGCGAGGCTAGGGATCGAACCCGCAACCTCACGGTTCTTAGTCGGATTCGTTAACCACTGAGCCACGACGGGAACTCCTTGCTTTAATTTTTTGAGAAATATTTTTGCTGTGCATAAAGTTTTAGATGGACTGATTATCTTTTTTTCTTTTTTAACTGATTATCTTTTTTTCTTTTTTAAGCAATACCATTGTGTTCTGGTTTCCATCATTTCTTTTGAAAAGGCAGATGGATTTCAGTGGTTAACGAACCCGACTAGCATCCGTAAGGACACAGGTTCGATCCCTGGCCTCATTCAGTGGGTTAGGGATCTGGCATTGCCTTGAGCTGTGGTATAGGTCACAGACACAGCTCTGATCCCGCGTTGCTGTGGCTGTGATGTAGGCCAGTGGCTACAGCTCTGATTTAACACCTAGCCTGGGAACCTCCATATGCCTCAGGTGCAGCCCTTAAAAAAAAGCAAAGAGAAAGAAAGAAAAGGCAGATGTATTACTGTTCCTCTGAATGAAAAGTATCCTTTATTTCTTGCTGACTTTCAGATTTCCTCTTTGAATTTAAATGTGCCTAGGTGTAGTTTTCTTTGTATTTATTCTGCTTAGAGAATGTACAGATTTTGGGGGTATTTTGGGGGGAGTTTGATCTCTTTCAGATGATTTTCAGTCATTATTAATGTATTGCTGTTTTATCATAATTCTTGGTATAGTCTTTCTACATTTTTTATCTCCTTATGTTTCATCTTTCTTTGCCTGTGTGTTAGTTTTTGGAAACTTTCTACTGTTCCTTGTTGCAGTTCACCAGTTCTTTGGTTATTTGTGTCTAATATGCTGTGAGAGCCAAATGTTGGATTCCTGATTTCAATGATTTTTTTTATTTCTAAAATTTCCATTTTAATATTTTATGCGTTTTAAATCTATACTGGAATTCTCCAGCATGTTTCTGTTATTTAATCACAGTTAATTTTAAAGCTGATTCATGTCTAGGGACTCAAATGTCTTAACCGCTTGTGAGTCTGTCTCTATTTTTTGTTTCTCTTGAGTTCTTGAAAATTTATCCTTGTTTTTATCCTCCTTCTAAAATTTTCTTTTTTGGCCATGCCTGCGACATGTGGAAGTTTCTGGGCCAGGGACCAGGGATCAAACCCAAGCCACAGCAGTGACCCAAGCTGCTGTAATGACGATACTGGATCCTTAACCCACTGTGCCCCAAGGGAGCCCCACCTTCTAAATTTTCAGTTGGGTGCAGGGCATCATGAATGAAAAGTCAAAAAGTTGTAATTGGTGGTGTTGTTTGTCAAAAAGGATTTTGGCAGGGGATGGAGGACAGATAAAGTACCAGCAGATTACTTTCATACTATCAAAGGTTAGCTTTAAGCTTTCTTGAAACCAATCTATTTCAGATTGTTCCTTTATCCAAGAGCATAGAGTTTGCTTCTCAGGCATTATTCTTATGCACCTGCCATCGATTTTCTCATCTCTCAGTTGAAAGCAGGGTGTTAATAAGAATCACTTACTTTGGTGGGACTTGACCTCCATGTTCCCATAATAGTACATCTCCTGAAATGACTGCTCAGTTGATTGACATCTTAGCCAATATTTTCTGCAAGATTTTTGGGTCTCCCCATGCAGGCATGGTTTAGGAGTTAGCCAGTGACAAGGAAATTTGTACATAGATTTTTAGATTCATTTCTCTGAGGTTTCTTATCCGAAATTTTGTTCTTTGAGTTTGGTAATCTTGAGCCCATAAGACTGACACTTCCTACTTGGCCTCAGTTATCCTGCATCGTGAACTAGAAAATGTCCTAAAGGATAAAGCCACAGTGAACGTGAAGCCCATGTCCTATATTTTCCTTCGCTCAGGATTACAGCTTCTCAAGTCCTGCTTGTGTTGTGTGCTCTTCAAAGTCTTCCTTGTTTGCTCCATTTTGTTTTTAGTGGAGCTTTTGCTGTTTTTAGTGGAGTTCCAAACAAGGTATTTCCTCAATGACAGAATTAGAAGCCTCTCACCATTAAGTCTCACATCTCAGATTCTTTATCTAAAATTATTTTATTTTTTCTTGAGATACATCTTTTAGAATTCCTTTTAAAGTAAATCTTTTGATAATAAAGTCTCATGGAGTTTCTGTTAAGGCGCAGCAGGTTAAGAACCTGAAAGTGTCCATGAGGATGCGGGTTAGATCCCTGGTCTTGCCCCGTGGGTTAAGGATCAGGCATTGCTGCAAGCTGCAGCCCAGATCCCAGATGCACCCCAGATTTGGCACTGCTATGACTGTGGCATAGGCTGGCAGCTGCAGCTCCGATTCGACCCCAGCCTGGGAACTTTCATATGCAGCAGGTGTGGCCCTAAAAAGAAAAAATAATAATAAAAAAATAAATTTTCATTACTTATTGGTCTGAAAATAACATGTTTAAGCCTCTTGTAATAGAAGGCAGTGCCCCGGGGCGGGGAGGGGGGCATTAAGGGTGAGAAAACAGGGAGTGTAGCTCCCATACTTAAGGATGTGCTGCTTTGAACATTCTGGTACAGAATCGTCATGACATGTGTATGCGTATCTGTGGAGTATACATTTAAGAGACATATTACTGAACAGTCTTATTTTTATTTCAAAATTGTTTTTGTGGACTTCCTTTCTGGCTCAGCGGTTAGCGATCCTGACTAGGATCCATGAGGTTGCGGGTTCGATCCCTGGCCTCGATCAGTGGGTTAAGTATCCGGTGTTGCCGTGAGCTGTAGTGTGGGTCACAGACGTGGCTCAGATCCCACGTTGCTGTGGCTGTGGCGAAGGCTGGCAGCTGTTGCTCCGATTCGACCCCTAGCCTGGGAACCTCCATGTGCCTCTGGTGCAGCCCTAAAAAGCAAATATATATATTTGTAACGTTTTAAAAACACAAAATATCTACGGAGTTCCCTTCGTGGCTCAGTGGTTAACGAATCCAACTAAGAACCATGAGGCTGCGGGTTCGATCCCCTGCCTCGCTCAGTGGGTTAAGGATCCGGCGTTGCCGTGAGCTGTGGTGTAGGTCGCAGACGCGGCTCGGATCCCGCATTGCTGTGGCTGTGGCAAAAACCAGCGGCTACTGCTCTTGTTAGACCCCTAGCCTGGGAACCTCCATATGCCACAGGTTCGGCTCTAGATAAAGGCAAAAAGCCAAAAAAAAAAAAAAAAGAAATACAAAATATCTAGAGAAAAAATTCCTGGCCAACTCTCCCCACTCTCTGAGGTAGCCAAATATATCCTCATTTTTCCTGTTAGAGAAACAGAAACATACAAAAGCAGTATCATACATTTTCCATTGAAAATATATATTGAAAGCATTCTTCAAAGTTGGACTTGAACTCATCGCTTTTAGGAACTGCGTAACATTTTGTCGTGTGGATTTTTAATAACTTCATTCATTTCTATGTTGCTGAGTATTTACAGAAAACAATATCTCAAAAGTTATTTTAGTGCTTTCGGGATTTTGTGGCACTCTCTGTTATTCAGAACAGAAACTGGAAAGTAAAACAGAAACTCCAGGGGAAGCAGAAATAAGAAAGGATGGAGGATTCATAATTGGGCTAATTATGTGGAGTCTGAAAGGGAGAAAGAGAGGGTAGAACCAGAAATTTTGAGAGACATAAAAAACAAAAGGCTTAAGAAAGAAAATTAAAAGAGCATGAACATAAGGAGAAAATTTACAACACAGAAAATTTGTAATATGCCCAGTTTTCTGCATCTGGCTCATTTGTTTCATTGAAGAATGATCTGTATTGCCTTCCTCACCCGCATTCATCTGTGTTGTCCATCCAGCCATCAAGTGGACACCACGGAGTCCCTGTTTAAAGCCACGTGGAGCGGAGAATAAAAGAATTCTCAGCTTATGCTTACTCTAGTTTGGGAAGTTGTAATGAAACTCTGAAGTAGCACTGGATGTGGTCCTCTATCCACTTTATCCTGAATCCACATTCTCTGGACACTGCTTTGTGCTACGGGAGAAAATTTTAAGACAGTCTTTTCCTGAGGACGGTTTGGTCTGAGGACACCTTCTCCTTGGGCACCCAGCGAATAGGGGCCAAGGTGCTGAGGGGTGAGGAAACCGGACAATGTTTGGCAGTCACACAGATGTGGCAGGCCTTGGGTGCAAGCCATAAAAAGCAGCAAGTGGTTTTCCCTTCAGGTTCTAATGCTAGAATCTGTCACCAAGCTAGACAGATGAGCAGACACCTGATTCAAGACAGGACCTGGCCAGGCATAAAGCCTGGACCTGGCTCAAAAGTGCATCCCACTCGGGAGTTGGAACAAAATTCAAGAAACCCATACACAGGAAGAAATCATATTTATAGAGGGGTTGTTACCACCTGTTTGAGGATATTTTATTACTTGACTAAACTTATTTATTTTTAATCACAAAATAATATATACTATTATTGAAATGAGGTGTGTGAAGAAAAGAAAAATACAATTAATATTCTCTTTACTGTCTTTATCGACCGAGTCTTACAGTTTGCTATATGTCTTCCATAAAATGTGTGTTTATATAAGTATATAAAGTATTTAAAATTTTCTTTGTACAAAAATGCAAACTCTCCAGTTTGCTAAATGTTTATTAAAAATATAAATATAGGATATCTCCTGTGGTGCAGCGAGTTAAGGATCCAGCAGTGCCGCGCAACAGCTAGGGTTGCTGCTGCAGCGCGGTTCAATCCCTGATCCAGGAATTTCCATATGCTGTGGGCGTGCCCTCCAAAATAAAAATATAAATATAACCAAACTCCTAGCAAATACATACAGATTTAACACATCCTTGGAAATAAGTGGATTATTTTATGTAAAGATCTATCATTATTTATCGACCAACTCGTTTGCTGGTACAGAGGCTCATGGATTTCTTTTTCGACAAACTGCGCCGCCCAGGGGGCTGGGGGTCTCCGTTTCTTTGGGGCGTCATCTTGGGCAGAAACTGACACAAAGCGGAGCCTCTGAGCTTTGGGGGCTGTCGGCCAGGCTCCGCCCCGAAAGCCGAGTCCACCAATCAGCTTCGGGGACAACCCCCTTCTCCTTCCCCCACCTTCACGGCTGCCCACCTCCACCCGCAGCCTCCACCACCACCTCCCCTAATTTTCCCGTCCTGGGCTGTGTGCCTTCTCCCCTCGTCCCCAGTCTGTGGAGGAGTCCCTTCTCCCTGAAGTAGCTGGTGTGGAAATTGCTGGACAGCGGGTGAGTCTTGTCCAAAGATGGTTTCAGAGCAGGCCCCAGAGCACCAGCAGAGTTCCCCCGTGGCTCGGCTGGGAGAGAGAGGGAGGGTCAAAGTCGCGGGGAGCGCAGAGGAGGGGGCCCAGAGGGTCTGCGAAAGTGGTCGGGTGTTTGGCCTGAGACCCCCTCGGGCAGATGCCTTTGAAAGAGAATTCCCTGCGGTTTCTCCATATCTGTTTCTGGCTCTGTTTTTTTTCCAACCACTCTGGCTCTGCATTCACCTCCAAGAAGGCAATCAGCAAAAGCCTAATGCATTCCTGCCCTCTTTAAGCATTTTTCATAGCAAAGGCTTCCCAAGCTGCAGATAAGTACAGAAAATAATATAACGTTTTATCAGATACTGATGGTTTATCACCTTTCCTTCAGCTCCCTCTTTCCCTCTCAGCGTCACTCCTCTTTCTCCCTCTGTGTGTGTCTCTCTTCCTTTCTAAAACAAAATCTGACACTTGAAACCTTTTTCTCCCACCAAGTCCCATGCCACCAGCCTCACCGGTAAATTAAGTTGTATTCTTCCCCGTGTATATTTTTGTCCTTCTGTTATTTATTTTTATGTATCAGAGTATGCATTTTTTGTTTTGAATTTTAAATCTTTTCATGAAATTCAATTTTTTCATGGGTTTTACCTTGGTACTACCAGTCTTGGCATTCAAGACCCAAAAGGGGCTTAGCAAGTCACCATCGGTCCCTCTTTACCTGAGACCCTTGAGCTCGGGAAAGTTATAGGGTCTCACGCTATCCTGCTTGACGTGAGCAGGATCCTGAATTCAGGTTGTCTTGATTTCTGTGCCTGGCGTTTCCTCTGTGTGAACCCTGGAGTGAGTTCGGCTACCCACATGCTCCTATTGAATACTGCTCATGTGATTCAGTTTGGGGGAAGGGAAGTGAAGGCAGATGGGGAAAGAAAATAAGACTTGGATTTGGGAGTTCCCTTCGTGGCTCAGTGGTTAACGAATCCGACTAGGAACCATGAGGTTGCGGGTTCGATCCCTGGCCTTGCTCAGTGGGTTAAGGATCCAGCGTTGCCGTGAGCTGTGGTGTAGGTTGCAGACGCGGCTCGGATCCCACGTTGCTGCGCCTGTGGCGAAGGTTGGCAGCTACAGCTCCTGTTAGACCCCTAGCCTGGTAACCTCCATATGCCGCGGGTGCGGTTCCTAATCAGGATTAAAAGGTATGCATTTTCCTGAAACATTTATTAAATCTTCCTTTGACTTGAATATTTATTTATGTTATTTAACAGACACTCATACAGTCATACTCATACAGGACCTGTATGCAAGACGCTGATCTAAGAACTTTACAAGTATTCACTCACCATATTTAAGCCTCACAATCACTCTGTAACATAGATGCTACATTTATTAACCCCATTTTATAGGTCATGAAACTGAGGCACAGAAGACTTAAGTAACTTGCACACTCAGCCTGTGAAGTGTAGCATTAAGACCCGAATCGGTCTGAGCTCCTAACCTTGATACTGCATTTTGCTACTGTAGCACCAGGTGAAGTCACCACACAGAGTAGGAACTTGCAATTCATAGAAGGGAGGAGCACTTGTCAACTCGTTATCAGGAAGGATTTCAGAAAAAAAGGATTAAAAAAATCAAAAAAAATTTAATAGTAATCTATTATTACAAAATAAAATTGGCTGTAATTATCACTTTTAATTACAGTAACATTTCTGGGGAAAAAAAGGATTTAAAAAGTTCACAGAATAAATTTTAGTCATTTACTGTTTGTCGAAATATACTGTTTTTAATTTCCAAAGGTAGCACATAAAACATTGCAAATGATGCATAGTTTATATAAAAAGTTACCTTCCCCTATTTCTCAGATTAAACTGTTTTAGCGGATAGAAATGTAGCTTATCCCCTCACTCGCCATGATACAATTATTTGTAGGGCAGTTTTTTACTATAAAAATGAAAGCATATTCAACAATTCCTACAATTTTTATTTTCCCCTCGGCATCATGTCAGGTACATCTCTCCAAGGAAATGGAGATGTAAGCGCTAAATAAGAATAGAATAATATTCTATGGACTGTGCCTTATGGTTTGTTCAGCCCTTTCCTTTACTCAGGAAATAGAGAAGTTTATGTCTTTAAATAAGACAGCCGTCCCCACTGCCAGGATGGGGGGCCACCGCAATGCCGAGCGGAGCCGACAGGGCTCGCGACACAAAGAAGCGCTGTCCCCTGCCAAGCTCCGCCCCCCAGGCTCGCAGCCCCGCCCAGGAGGAAGTGGGCTGGAGGAGACAGGTCGGGAACCCCTCCGCTCCTCCCCGCTCCCCTCCGCTCCTCCCCTCTCGCCAGCCTCGCAGGGACTCCCTTTGCTCGCGTGCCCGGTCTGCACCCAGATCTGCTTCCTCCAGCTGCCCCCGTGCAAGCTGTTGGGCAACCTGGTGAGTGGCCCTCTCCGAAGGCCCCGCAGGCCAGACCAGGAGGCGATGGCCGTGGGCTGAGCTTGGGGAGGGGGAGGGCGGTGGGCGAGGGAGGACCTGTGGGCCTGGACCGCGCGCGCGCGCGCGCGGCCAGGCTGCGGGTGCCCAAATTGGGTACAGAATCCTCCCCCGTGCCGTGTCCGCCTTCCTGTGGGTGATTGTTCTCTATTCTCAGCTCTGCATTCCTCCTGCCGCATTGCTCCTCCTCCTTGGGTTCTGACATCTGATGTTTGTTTGCTTGCTTTGTGTCGTCGACTTATGCACCGGCCTGGCCTAGAGAATCTGCATGCAATCCGCGGCTTGATGGGATAAGACTGCTGTCGTCCGGGGAGGTGGCAGGGCTTGCTCAGGGTCGCACAGAGAGCTGGTGACAGAGCATCACTTCTGCCCTACTGCCCTTTGATATTTGCAAACACTATCTCAGGGACGGAGCTCTCTCGCCCACTCGCATCGGCCCCCTGGAGACTGGGGGATGTGTGTGTTTGTGCATGTGCGTAGGCGTGCCTAAGCAGGGTCGGTGAGCTGTGTACCCCCAACGCACCCAGACCTTCGTGCCAGGAGGCCTAGAGACTTCCTTGCCAACGCAAGCTTTTCTGCTGTCTCCCCTCCCCCTGCTGCCCCCCACACACACCCCCAGCTCCCTCTCCACTCCTCTGACGTCACCGACATGCTCTTTGCAGACAGGCTCTGGGCCTGGAGAGGAAAGCCTAGCCAGGTGGGGACCTGGAGAGCAAAGGAGCAAGAAAGGTTCCACACCAGCCCCTGAACAGGACAGCCCTCTCCCACCTTATCCATTTGATGGGACAGCCCCCTGAAGGAGGCTGGTCCACAGTTACTAGGAGACAGCGCCTGGATTTTTTTTCTTTTTTTTTAAACTCAGATCTCACCCACACACACACACACACACCCCACCCCACCCAACTCGTCCTCCTCCACTAGGCTGTTTTTCTGGGAATTACCTAGTGAAAGCAGTGAGCAAATACGAGTAAGAAAAAGACAGCCCCAGGGGAACTTAGGATGAGAAGGGAGTGCATTAAAATTGAAATGGGGGAATAGAAAAAGCCAAGTTTTCCATGGTGCCTACTTTTGGGGGAATGCAGGGAGGAACTGATTCCGGAGGGCCACAAGAGGGCCTTCAAATTTTTTAGTAATGGTCTGTTTTCTTAAGCTGGGTGATTGATAAATATAGAAGTTTGATTTTATAATTGTTTTACTGTTATTGCATCTATATGAGACTGACGCGCTACCTACTGCGCTAGCGAGGCACCTGTTATTGCATCTGTACTCTACATGCAGTACATAGTCTTTCAAACGTAGGACTTTAAGCACTTTAAAATGAAAATCAAATAAGATTGAACTGGTAATATCTGAGACAGAAGGCAAAAGAGTGGAACCCACTTCAATTCTGTCTCTTAGCAGAAGATGATGGACGCTGGGAAACATATTGGACATGTAAGGACGAAAGTAACAAGGGATTCACGGGAAAAAAAAAAACAGCATGAAAAAGAGAAGACCTATAGAATTACTGTCTGTGATAGAAATCCTTTTTTTCAAGGCCAGGGTAGCTCTATGCTGAAGAAGTGACCCCAGGTTTGCCCTTACATGCATTCATCTGTGGCGAATCCGAAGATATAAAAGGTGCCCTCTGAGCTCAGTTATGACCCTGCTTTGGGAATTGGAAATCAAATTGTGGTGCAGGATGTGGTACAATATTTCAGGCCGTCTCACTACCCACCTTCCCTTCTAAGCACCTCTCTTGAAGGGAAAGCCCACTCAGGCCCCATGGGGCTCTTTGTGGAAGAGGTAGGGGGGTTGTAAAGCGGTCTCCCTGAGTTACAGCTTGTGTCTGGGGTGCTCTCTGGCTTAGAAGTGCTTTGGGTTCCGTGAGCTAGTGGACCTGGTGGAGGGGGTGGTGGTGCATGGAAAAAGAATCAAGGATGAAGATTCTAAGGGGAGAAGAAAAAGATATCCCCAAGCTGTGTCTATCTGAGCTCACCAAGCTAGGAGCGTAAAGAGGAATTCAGGCACAAAGCGTTAGCATGTGGTACAAAAATCAAGTGTCAGAGTCACTAATAGCTGATTAAAGAGGGAACAGAACTAGCTGCGAAGTTCAAGGAAGAGGAGGAGGAAATTAGATTTTTTGGGCAAATGCACACGACCTGTTGGGCGATGAAGGAAGTCATTTTAGGGTAAGTGAGATAGAATCAGTTGATGAATCTAATCATTTGTGTGCTCAATCATTTAATGTGTTTACCTGAATATATACTACCTGTGCTTTTTTTTTTTTTTTTTGCTTTTTTGGGCCACACCCGCAGCATATGGATATTCCCAGGCTAAAAGTCTAATCAGAGCTACAGCTGCCAGCCTACGCCACAGCAACGCCGGATCCGAGCCACCTGTGTGACCTACACCACAGCTCATGGCCACGGCAGATCCTTAACCCACTGAGCGAGGCCAGGGATCAAACCCGCAACCTCATGGTTCCTAGTCGGATTTGTTTCCCCTGCGCCATGATGGGAGCTCCCAAAGTTTTATGCTCAGATCTGGTGTTGCCATAACCATGGTGTAGGCCGACAGCTGCAGTTCTGACTCATTCATTCGTTAACCTGAGAACTTCCATATGCAGCCCTAAAAAAAAAGGGACGTGGACTCCAGTACAGATTTCCTGGGTTTGAATGTTGATGTTTGATCCACCACTTAACACCTATGTGACTTAAGCAAGTAAATTCTCTGGCCAACAGCTTCTTTGCTTTGTTTGTTTTGGGCTTTGCCCATTTTAAAAATTGGGAGAGCGAGGAGTTCCCATCGTGTCGCAGTGGTTAACGAATCCGACTAGGAACCATGAGGTTGCGGGTTCGATCCCTGGCCTTGCTCAGTGGGTTAAGGATCCGGCGTTGCCATAAGCTGTGGTGTAGGTCGCAGACGCGGCTCGGATCCCTCGTTGCTGTGACTCCAGCGTAGGCCGGCAGCTACAGCTCCTGTTAGACCCCTAGCCTGGGAACCTCCATATGCCGCGGGTGTGGCCCTAAAATGACAAAAAAAAAAGGCAAAAAAATTGGGAGAGCAATAGTATGTACCTCGTTGGTTTATTGTCAGCATTAAATAATGTATGTAAAACACTTTTAATGGTGCCTGGAGCCTGGTTAGCATGTATTGTCATTACTGCTACTAAAATTACTAGGATTTTCACCCATGCAAAAATGGGCTTGTGTCCTACATATTTTAGTGATTTGAAAATTTCCCTTGAAATTTATCTAGGACATTCTCCTGGCAGAAGAAAAATTGATTTCTGTCTTTATAATAGCTGCATGATATGCTGCAATATAGATTATCATATTTTACTCCAATATTCTCCCTCTCAAAACTTTTTTTTTTTGGCTTTTTGCCTTATCTAGGGCCGCACCCGCAGCATATGGAGGTTCCCAGGCTAGGGGGTCTAACAGAAGCTGTAGCCGCCGGCCTTCGCCACAGCCACAGCCACGTGGGATCCGAGCCGCGTCTGCAACCTACACCACAGCTCACGGCAACACCGGACCCTTAACCCACTAAGCCAGGCCAGGGATCGAACCCGCAACCTCACGGTTCCTAGTCGGATTCGTTAACCACTGAGCCACGACGGGAACTCCTCCCTCTCAAAACTTGAGTCTTGCCACACTCACAGCATTACTATCAGGCTGAGGCTGACATGGCAGCCTCGCTCACAGTTCAAGAGAGGGGAAACCTGGCAGAGAGAGGGGCATTTGGGTTTTTCCACCCAAACCCCACTCACCAGGCCATGAATCAAGCCAGGAATCAGGTGGAAGTAGGAGACTGAGCAGGAAAGACACGCCCCCTCCCTTCTATATGGCGCCTGACTTTCCAAATCTCCAGGCCTCCTGTCCATCCCTTTGTCACTTCTGTACAGATATTTCTTCTCCCATGAACTAGCTTTGAGTACAGCTAGTGAGACAAAACTGTGCTCCAGGTGCCTGGAGTATCATCTCTGGCAGCAGCATGACAGCTGTTGGCAGGATACGTACAGGCAGATGGGTGGTGGCTGTGTCCCCCAGGGTCTCACGTTGGGTACAGCAGGCTGTGGGGGGTGAGGTGGTGAATATGTGTCAAACGGATAGTTGTGTCTTTGGGTTAGAGATTCTGCACCCACGAGAGTCAAAGATGCTTCTAGGAAACATCCCTTGTCATTTATCTATCTCCAGGTCTGGGTTTTTATTTATCTATCTCCATTTGTAGTTTTGTGTGGCAATGAGCATCTTTGTACATCTTTTATACCACTGCTCTTATTTTTGTAAGGAAGGTTATGAGTGAGATTGCTGATATACGGATGGGCGCGCTTTTGAAACTGAGTTGACACTGTCAGATGGCTTTTAGGTTCTGAGTCCTTGCAGCAAATTGTGCTGGAACATAATTTGGAACATCAGACATGTATCATCTTCGCCTTCTTCTCCTCCTTCTCTTCCTCTTTCTTCCTTGTCCCCCTCTTTTTGGACAGTCTTGTGGGCAACATATTATTATTTCAATTGCCTGATTAGTGAGACTGAACATATTTTCATGGATTAACTGGCCATTGAAGTTTCCTCTTCTGTGAGTATCTTCTCTTAGAAGGGTAGGTTTTTGGGAGTTCCCGTCGTGGCTCAGTGGTTAACGAATCCGACTAGGAACCGTGAGGCTGAGGGTTCGATCCCTGGCCTTGCTCAGTGGGTTAAGGATCCGGCGTTGCCGTGAGCTGTGGTGTAGGTTGCAGACGCGGCTCGGATCCCGCGTGGCTGTGGCTGTGGCGAAGGCCGGCGGCTACAGCTCCTGTTAGACCCCTAGCCTGGGAACCTCCACATGCCGCGGGTCCGGCTCTAGATAAAGGCAAAAAGACAAAAAAAAAAAAGAAGGGTAGGTTTTCAGTGGCTTGAAAGGCGGGGAAGAGGGAACCAGAGGAAAAAGAATGGAAAGAGAACCTAAAATGAAAGCAGGGCATGTCCAGGAAGGCCAAGTATCCTGGAAGCTGCCGGAGATAGGCTGCAAGATAAGAGCAGCCAGCCCTGGAGACCTTATTAAGCCCCAAGAGCAAGCTCAAATCCTCCCTTGTGGGCAAAGTTAAAGCTCTGGGGATTTCTTTTCTGGGAAATAATACAGTCAGTGGCTGTAGCAGAATAAAGGGGAGAACAGATCCTGGTGACTGAGAAGCTGGATCCATTTATCCTTTTAGTGCAGGAGTGAATTACTGAGGACCCAAACTAGGTTAAGGGTCATGTGATTAGAAACCGTGAAGGATGGAGTTGCCATCGTGGCTCAGTGGTTAACGAATCTGACTAGGAACCGTGAGGTTGCAGGTTCGAT
>PVHT020000237.1:7158186-7182006 GCA_004024745.2 Catagonus wagneri | reverse complement strand
AAAAAAAAAAAAAAAACCTGTGAAGGATGGCACTGGGACCAGCTGGATATGGAGCAGGAGGGAGAAGGGACACAACTGCGATTCTTGGCAGTTTGCGATCCTGGCTATTTGTGGACACCAAGAGGAGCAGGGACAGGACAAGCTCTTATTCATCCACCGTTTGCCAATTTTATCTTCTCGGGAGCTCTCTGAGGTGGAGTTTACCCTCTTTAACAACTAGGGAGCTTGTATAACTTGCTCAAAAGGAGCTACCTTTGGGGAGAAAAGAATAACTTCAAGATGTTTCAGAGACAGTTACAAATGGCATTGTGCCTTCAGTAGGGATCTTGAGTTTATTGGTTATGTCAGGACGAGGGCCTTTGCATCCGTGGCCTGGGGGAAGGCCTGTGCCAAGGACTTTTTCAAGGGCCCAGAGAAATACTCGAGAACTAAATATAGTCGTTAGTATTGGCTCCGAAATATGGTTCTTATAAAATCAGAATCAGTAAAGTTTAATCCAGTGTTTGTAAAAATCTGACATTAGGTTAGATTTTTTTTTCACTTTATAGGAATTCTCTATTATGCATATACTTAAATATCTTACTCTTAACCAAGTAATTTTAATCAAAGATATATATATATATATATTATATATTTACATATATATACGAAATGCTGCAAGGATACTTAAACCTATGTTATTCCTTTAATCTTCAGAACAATCTTGTGTGGTAGATACTGTCATCCTTAGTTAATGAATGAGGAAGCTAAGTCTGAGAAGTTTTGCCAGATCTCAGCAAACAGAAGAGCTGAGATTCAAACCCAGATCCCTAACTCCAGAGCCTAAGCTTGTAGTCACTTTCCATAGTCCCTCGAGTGAGCATATTCTCCAGCAAGGAAAAATCAGTAAAAGCCAAAGATAAACACTTAAGGAATGTGTGCACTTTCCAGAAGAGTTAAGGGCAGCATAGGAAGGACGTGGTTTGAGAGGTTCCAGAAGATGAGACTGGCTCAGGCCATAATGTTAGAGGTGGTTAGAGCCTCAGGGACCAGGAAAGCAGCACTGTTCAGCGCCACCAAGTCAGTGATGACGTTGAGGCCCAGATGTTCTGACTGTTAAACACGTCTGTCCTCGAGGGCAGTGCTCAGTAAAGTGTATACAGAGAGGATCAGACCGTAAGCAGGGAAATTGTGGTGAAGAAGCAGAGGGTTTTGGTTAGTACGCATCCGCAGACATACACACCTTTCTTTGCTACGTCCAGGTGCAAGTAAGAACTGGTCTTAAGTTCATAATGTTTTACCTTCTGCTTCTGGTTGTCTGGGACCTAGACTCAAACCACAGAGGATGTCTGCTTTCTTCTTACCCAGCCAGTGACTGTGGCTTCCTGAGGACCCAGACTTTTCAGACTGAAATCCTGGCCCCAAGCTGGGATCAGCACAGTCATTGCGGGGGCCAAGTAGGGTGGAGTGGGGGTGGGGAGGCTGTGTGCCGCACCACTGCGTTGGTTTCCAGTGCTTGCCACAACAAAGTACCACAAGCTAGGTGGCTTAAAACAACAGAAATTCTAGTTCTCTAATGGTTCTGGAGGCTTAGAATTCTGACATCCATGTGTTGCCAAATTTGGTTCTTTGTGGAAGTTTAGGAGAGTCTGCTCCACGCCTCTCTCCTAGCTTCTGGTGTTTGCCAGCAAACTTTGGCATTTCTGGACTTGCGGGGGCATCTCTCAAGCCTCTGCCTCCACGTTCTCATAGTCTGTGTATCTCTTCCCCTTTGTATCTGTGTCTGTGTTCAAATATCCTATTCCTATAAGGACGCCGGTCATTAGCTTAGGGCCCATTCAAATCCAGTATGACCACCCACAACTTGACATTTGCAAAGATGCTGTTTCCAAATAATGTCACATCTGCAAGTACTGGGAGATAGTAATTAACTGTATGTCCATGGGGACACAATTCTATGTCTTTCTTCACTTCTGTTTGTTTCCTTCTGTGATGGAAAAGTGTTGAGCTCATTTGGTTTGACCATAAGGGCAAAGACACCAGAGGGTCTCCCCGATTAAAGACACTGACACACCTTCAGAGTGCTTGAGTCAGTTCACAATGTCATTCTCGTCTGGGTAATGGGAGAAATTGCCCAGCTGCTCGAGGAGTGAACTGCTTGGTTTGTTTCTTTGTCCATCTTCACCAGGGTGCGTCTTTGCTTTCCTCTCTGCAGAAGCCGATCCAGCCATGGCAACTCCCTCTGCTGCCTTTGAGGCCCTGATGAACGGAGTGACAAGCTGGGATGTCCCCGAAGACGCCATCCCATGTGAACTGCTTCTCATTGGAGAGGCTTCCTTCCCGGTGATGGTGAATGACATGGGCCAGGTCCTCATTGCCGGCTCCTCCTATGGCCGAGGCCGACTGGTGGTGGTGTCTCACGAGGACTACTTGGTGGAAGCCCAGCTGAGCTCCTTTCTCCTCAATGCAGTTGGCTGGCTTTGCTCTTCCCCTGGGGCCCCCGTCGGTGTACACCCCTCCTTGGCACCTCTGGCCAAAATCCTTGAGGGTGCCGGTGTGGAGGCCAAGGTCGAGCCGGAAGTGAAGGAGTCCCTGGGGGTTTACTGTGTTGATGCCTACAACGAAACCATGACGGAGAAGTTGGTCAAGTTCATGAAGCGTGGAGGAGGCTTGCTCATCGGAGGCCAAGCCTGGGATTGGGCCAACCAGGGCGATGACGAAAGGGTTCTGTTCACGTTCCCCGGGAACCTGGTGACCAGCGTGGCCGGCGTCTACTTCACCGACAACAAAGGGGACACGAGTTTCTTTAAAGTCTCTAAGAAGATGCCCAAGATCCCAGTCTTAGTTAGGTGAGTACGTTACCCCCGTGGGAAATGGGTCCCAGGTCAAAAAGCAGATAAATGGTTCTTGTCTTCAGGCTACTCCGGGCCAACAGAAGAGAATCTGACACTCAAACATGGATTCTCTGTAAAGTAACCAGAGCTTTAAAACATGTTGAGGCGCAGGAGGGGCAGGGATCCCTGTTGTGGCTGCCTCCTTAGACCAGATTATTTGGTCTTTGAGGGGGGAAACATCTTAGTGAGCATTCTGTACCCCGGTGTCTAGCTTCAGAAAATAAATTGATGAATCTTTGAGTGACATGACTAATCCAGGAAGATCCATAGGCAAAGGTTGCTTGCAACTGAAATGTAAGGAAAAGAAAAACAGGCATGAGAAGCCTCCAAAGACAAAGTTTAGAGAGCTTTGGAAGAGGTTATGGAATGTCCAGCCAGATGGGCTTAGGATGGAAGTAAGAACTAGAGGATTGAGAAGTTGAATTAGCAGCAAGATGGTGCAAGTTGTATGTGCTAATGAATCTCACACCTGGAAGTTTGGAGATGATTTTTATCTGGGGGGGGGGGGGGGCAAAAGACCTGATGAGAGAGAAGGGTACAGGTGATGGGTGCAGAGATGGGCTACCTGGAAAGTTCTAGTAGGGCTAGACATTTGCTGGCTGGATGATTGGATGGATGGAGAGACAGAGGAGAAGCTGGACTAGTCCCAGAGATAGAAAAAGTTGTACACCAGGCCAGGCACTGTATTGTACATGAAAATGCTCAGCATCCTTGGAGCAAGGAGCGTGGGTACTTCTGACCGAGGGGAGCAGAGGAAGATAGGATTGGGTAAGGAGGGCACATCAGGTGACTTGGGGGATGAGCGGTGGGCTGACCCTGGCATGGAATTCCTGGAACACCTCGCAGCTCTGTTCTCACAGGTGCAAAGAGGAAAGAGTTGTTCAGAGGCACAGTGACTGATCAGACTGATCACAATTCAGCTTACCAATGATCTCCATCCTAAGGAACAGGAAAGTAAAACTTGGCTGTAATTTATTTCTTAACAGTGTAACTCCCCTTAGTTGCCTTAAAAGATTGTTCTCCATCAAAATCACACCTCTTTTTTCTTTGGTTGTGCCTATGTCATCTCCATCATCACTGAATCTGAATTTGCTTTTTTCTTTCTGGTTAGGTCTTTTTTTGTTGTTGTTTTTTGTTTTTTGGGTTTTTTTTTTGCTTAATGAATTTTATTTCAATTATAGGTGTACAAAAATCATCACAAGTCAATTTGATAGCATTTGCATCTTTGTGTGTGTGTGTGTGTGTGTGTGTGTACGCCCATGTGTGAAATCAACTTGAAGGCTAACGGGAGAGGAAAATTCAGACTTAATAAGGGAGGTACATAGAATCTCCTGTGCAGATTGTGGGTTGTTAGCATTGGTTATTCCCTAAGTAAGGGCTTCATCACAACTCTTGACACCGTGCTTATATAGGTAGGTATGTCATAGCATTACTCCTATGCTGTGTGGGTCATCTTTTGACTAGTGGGTGGATTGAAGATGGCAGGGGGGATTTGCTTAAGCTAATTGGCTGAGATGAAATAAAGATAAGGAACAGGTGCGAGGGAATATGTGTATCTATGTGTGCTCCTATATGTATTAGTTCTAGCATATGTATTATGTAGTAGCATATCTACTTTAAGAAATATGCATAGGTTGAGATGAGTAGAGGAAAAAGAAAAAAGGAAAACCTCTCCTGCTCAACCTACAGTTTTATTAATATTAGTTCTCAAGCACCCAGTGTCTCCCTCCCTCCCTCTCCTTTGCTCTTCCCTTCTTTATTTCCTTCCTTCTGCTAAGTAATATAATCATAGAGTTCAAAAAAACAAAACAGTGCTGGAAAGTCAACATCAAGCTGTCTTTCTCACATCTGATGTTGTGGTAGTTCCCAAAGTGTATACATTTATCAAAATTAATTAATTGTACATCTACCTTGAGTAAGTTTGACTTTGTGTTAAAAAAATCTCGATTAACCTCTGAAAATATATTTTTTAAATAGGACTTTAAAAAAGTAAATAATCTGAAATATAATCAGATTCGCGTATATAAATGGCAATTGTTATGTGTCATCGCGAAGAGTAGATGGGTAAATAAATTATAGAACATTACACAATGGATTATTAATTAACCATTAAGAAGTGTTTCCATGGCGTTCCCGTTGTAGCTCAGCAGTTAACGAATCCAACTAGGAACCGTGAGGCTGCGGGTTCGATCCCTGGCCTTGCTCAGTGGGTTAAGGATCCGGCGTTGCCATGAGCTGTGGTGTAGGTTGCACAGGTGGCTCGGATCCGGCGTTGCTGTGGCTGTGGTGTAGGCTGGCAGCTGTAGCTCTGATTAGACTTTTAGCCTGGGAATATCCATATGCCGCGGGTGCAGCCCTAGAAAAGACAAAATGAATAAATAAATAAATAAAATGAAAAATAAAAAAATAAAAAGTGTTTCCAATCATATTTAAGGGCATGGGAAAAATCTTTGGGAGTCTTATTAAATGGGATAAAGTAGGATACTAATTGATGTTCAGTGCGTTCCCAGTTTTGTTCAAAAAACATAGCTATGTGTAGAAAATATTGCATAAGAAAAAAGCCCAAAATATCAAATAATAGGTAGCTCCCTTGATTGTCGGACAATGATATGATGATTTTTCAGTCATAAACTTTAATTTTCCAAATTTTCTGTCCAATTTTTTAGTAAGGCATATATTTCATTACCTTGCTTCCTGTGCAGTTCAGGAGTCACATTAAAAATCGTCCACATTAGGGGTTACCATCGTGGCACAGCGGAAATGAATCCAACTAGTATCCATGAGGATGCAGGTTCGATTCCTGGCCTTGCAGGATCTGACGTTGCCATGAGCTATGGTGTAGGTCACAGACGCAGCTCGGATCGTGCATTGCAGTGGCTGTGGTGTAGCCCGGCAGCTCTAGCTCTGATTCAACCCCTAGCCTCAACCCCTAGCCTGAGAACTTTCATGTGCCATGGGTGTGGCCCTAAAAAAAAAAAAAATCCACATCTTTATAACACAAAATGCTTTTTATTAAATAAAAAAGATATCAGTATTTCTCTGATGCGAAAACCTTGAGCCATTGGTAAGCCTCGTCTCTAAAATAGGATTAACAATAACTACCTTTAAGGGTGAATTAAGAAACGTGCTCGAAGTATCTAAAGCACTTTAATGCTTCTGACATCAGCCTCCATGCTATGGCATGCAAGCATATGAGGTCATGAATTTCATCCCCAGCCACTGAAAATTACCTGGCAACCATCATTATGCTCGTAGCCCCAAATCATGTTATGATGTTTCAGTTGTATAAGGTATTGACATTTTAACTGCCACTTCTTCCTACTTCCTTCTCCAAACTGAGGCA
This sequence comes from Catagonus wagneri, assembly GCA_004024745.2. Lineage (NCBI taxonomy): Eukaryota > Metazoa > Chordata > Mammalia > Artiodactyla > Tayassuidae > Catagonus > Catagonus wagneri. Next base: position 7,175,790 of record PVHT020000237.1, on the reverse strand, counting down.
GCAGCATCATGACTGACTGACATATTTTACTCTCTTTATACATTTAACAAAACAGGGACTAAACACTGAATTGGCATTACCGATAAAGGGATTTGATGCAGATTAAACATATCATTAGATAACCAATCTGAGCAAAGTTTGGTGGGGAGAATCAACCACGGTAGTTTACCTACTCATTTTTTTTTTGTGTATATAACAATGAATTTTATTTCAATTATAGGTGTACAAAAATCATCACAAGTCAACTTGATAGATTTTGTACCTGCTCTCTTTTGGATGAGAAGGCCCTTGTCTCATTTTGACTCAAATCTCAGGCTTCCGTTAGAGTTCTAGTTCTATATTTGTTTGTTCATCCATTCCTATAGCTGGGATTTATTCAGTATATGCTATATCCCAGGCATTATTTCTTATTTCAAGAAAACCATTTCCAAAGATCTGAGAATTACAAGCCCAGAAACATCTCCGATAATAATCTGGAAGCCTGGGGTTGCTGCCAGCACCGCATGCCTTGACCTGAGCATGTGACTTCAGCTCTCTTTCTCCCTATAAATGGAAAATGCTGGAGTAGAAGGTCCTTGTCCCCCTTTAAGCTCTTGTTCCATTAAAACTGGCTTTCAGGGAGTTCCCTTCGTGGCTCAGTGGTTAACGAATCCAACTAAGAACCATGAGGTTGCAGGTTCGATCCCTGGCCTCGCTCAGTGGGTTAAGGATCCGGTGTTGCCGTGAGCTGTGGTGTAGGTCGCAGACGTGGCTTGGATCCCGCGTGGCTGTGGCTGTGGCGCAGGACGGCAGCTACAGCTCCTCTTAGACCCCTAGCCTGGGAACCTCCATATGCCTCGGGTACGGCTCTACATAAAGGCAAAAAGACAAAAAAAAAAAAAAAAAAAAAAAAAAAAAAAAAAAAAAGACTGGCTTTCAGTCTTCAGTGACCCCTGTATATTCACAGATTCATCAGAGATGCCAAGAAAAGAGTGTCATACAATGGGCGTGCTCTGAAATGTCCACAGGCTCCAAATTCCTTGGCTTGAAACCATGCTTGTGAAACCTGAATTAGCAAACATTATCAATGTTATATATCCGTAGACATATGGATACACAGGTATCTCCATTTCATTTTAAAATATGGTCCAGGGACGGAGTTCCCGTTGTGGCTCGATGGTTAACGAATCCAACCAGGAACCATGAGGTTGCAGTTCCCGACTAGGAACCATGTGGGTTCGATCCCTGGCCTTGCTCAGTGGGTTAAGGATCCAGCGTTGCCGTGAGCTGTGGTGTAGGTCGCAGACGTGGCTTGGATCCCGCGTGGCTGTGGCTGTGGCGGAGGCCGGCAGCTACAGCTCCTGTTAGACCCCTAGCCTGGGAACCTCCATATGCTGCGGGTGCAGCCCTATCTAGATAAGGCAAAAAGACCAAAAAAAAAAAAGTCAAAATGTATACTCACTGGAAAAAAAAGAAAATAATCCCAAAGTATACAAAGTAAAAAGTGAAAGAGTTTTCTGCTCTGCCTCTGCCTCTTACTAATTCTGCCCAGAGGTGGTCACTGCTTACAGTTTGGAGTGTATCTCTTTTTTGATTCTAACTCTACATGAACCCTTTCAGAAAATAAGAGTGAGGGAAAGTTTTTGAAACTTGATTAAAACAGTATTTCTCTGACACTAAAGCCAGAGATAGACACGGCAAGACAAGAGAACTATAGAACAGGAATTCCCTTCGTGACTCAGCAGTTAATGAATCTGAAGAGGATCCATGAGGATGCGGGTTCAATCCCCAGCCTCGCTCAGTGAGTTAAGGATCTGGTGTTGCCATGAGCTGTGGTGTAGGTTGCAGACACGGCTCAGATCCCGTGTGGCTGTGGCTGTGGCGAAGGCCGACAGCTACAGCTCCTGTTAGACCCCTAGCCTGGGAACCTCCATATGCCGCGGGTATGGCCCTAGATAAGGCAAAAAGACCAAAAAAAAGAAAGAAAGAAAAAACATACTTAATGGTAAAGTACCCTAAGACTAAGAACAAGGCAAGGAAGGATAGCTGCTCTCACTATTTTTATTCAGCATTGTACTAGATATTCTAGCCAGTGCAGTTAGGCAAGAAAAAGGCATAGAAATTAAAAATTAAGAAGCAAAACTTATGTTTATTTGCAGAAAACATGATCATCTATGTAAAAAATTCTCCAAACGCTACAAAAAATAGTTACTGTAATAAGTTTAGCAAGATTGCAGGATACAAAGTTAAGCTACAAAATTCAATATTTTTATATACCAGGAGCCAAAAATTGGTCATTGAGAATTAAAAAATACAGTATCAGTTAAAACAGGGCCCCAAATCCTGAAATACCAGCAGGTAAATTTAACCAAATTTGTCCTACAACCTATATGCTTGAAAACCACAAAAGATCACTGAGAAATTTAACCTAAAGAAATGGTGAAATACCCTATGTTGATGGACCAGAACACTCAATATTTTTTTTATGGTATCGCTTTTTCCCCAAATGATATGTAAATTCAGTGCAATCCCAGTCAAATTTCAGACTGGTTCTAAAATTAAATGCAAATGAAAGGAACTAACATAATTTCAAGATGGACTAAAAAGCTTCTGTTATCACATCTGATTTGGGTTCATAATTAGAAGACTTTCCTCGCACTTAGGTTATATGAGATCCCACTCTTGGTTTCTCCTAGTGCATGTGTGGTTTCATTTTCAAAATTTATATCTCTAATGGATTTTCAGTCTTTTCTTGGGTCTTGTGAGAAGAATAGGTCCAGTTTATCTCTTTCCAAATGGTGATCTTGTTGTCCCAACAACGCTTATGAAAACATCTGTCTTTTCCCAGTAATATAAATGCCACCTTTTATTATACACTCATGTCCATGTTGCCTTTAATTTTTAAATAAATGTACATTTTCCTGTCTGAGTTGAGAATTAGCTAGTTTTATAATCCACCTTCCCATTTAAAATAAAAGCTCTGTTTCTCCAATCTTGGCACTTTTCAGTGCTCACCCCTCACGGCCCAGGTTCTTTTGAAATCATCCAGTTGTTTGGGTCCAGTTTGGTTTATCTTTGTTTCTTTGTTTGCTTTGTTTTTAACACTGAGGCATCTATTAATTCGAAGTGATTTCTTACCAGTCACATCAAGTGTCACAAGAACTCTATCAGCACTTTTTCAGTGTTAGTTATAAATTAGATTGTATTTTTTGCCCACCACTGCTTCGCGTGTCTACTTTGTTCTCATATTGTATTCGTTTTTGTTTTTCTACACCTACAGTATAACCTCATGTAACTTTTCTGGGAAACCTCAGTGAGTGGTAAATTTCATAGGTCCTTTTGATGTCGTTGCAGAATTCCTTATGCCAATGGAGAGTATTACTGCCACTGTGTATCATACAGAGCCTCTTCATTGCCCTAAAATTGCCTCTGTTTTTAGGGCACTGATTTCACTTCTTTCTTTCTAGGTAATTTGTCTTTTGCTTTTCTTTGTACTTTGAAGTTCATAACTTTTGAAGTTCATAAATTGGTCAGACATTGTTCTTCATTTTATTTATGCTGCTTTGCATTCGGATAGTCATTTCATTCAAAAAACGCCAGTCTGTTTTTCAGCACCAAGAAATGTTCATCTAATTTAATGTTTATTTCCTCTTTTTTTCTCTTTGTTCTTTGCTTTTCAGAACCCCTAGTTCTTCATTAGCCTTCTCATCTTGTCCTTCGTTCTCTCTTAATCATTTTTTCTGATAATGTTCATCTGTTTGACTTTCGGCAGTGCTGCCTGGAAGAATCATTTTATGCAACTTTCCTGTTGATGTATTCATAGCCTTCATCTACGTCAAGACTTCTTCTCTGCTCATGTATTAAATGGGATTATCTATTTGGCGATTATATCTTAATTCCAATTAGTAACTTTTATAGCAGCCTGTTCCCCTTTTTTTGGAGAGACATGTATTATCTCAAAGCTCTCCAATGACATACGGTATTTATTTAGGATCTTCTTCATTTATCACTGCTGTCTTGGGGTACTTGGTTTTTCCTTTGTTTAGTTTGGTGCTGTTAATTTCCATCAAACGTTTGGTGCTCCTTGTTTACTTAAATGCTAAATGGTGTGAAATCTTAGATTTATCATCACTAGTTACCAAAGTGCATTGTTTCAGAAAGAATGATAATTCCTGTTGCCTTTGTTTTCTTGATCTTCTCTTTCACATATTCGCAGTTACAGATTCTTCTGTTCCTGTGGGTTTCTGATCAATCTGATTCCACCTGGTTTATATTTCCTATAAATTCTCCTGTCTCTGTTTGCTGATTGTGCCCTTCTCAAAAATCCGGTGCTGTCAAAGATGTATTCTTGTCTTGATAACTTTTGTTTCGTTTCAAAACAGAGAGGGAGACAAAAAGTAATTCAATTCCGATTTTTTAAATGGAACGATTATTTATCTCCCCTGCACAAAAGCAGGGGCTGCTGGAAATAACAGACAGAAGATTCTGAAGATGTCCCTGGCTCAGCAGGACCTCATCTAGCAACGTGCTGATGGAGTCCTGCTAGTGACAGTGTCTGGGTCTCAACTTTGCACATTCATTATTGCTCATCGTGTCATCACAGGCTAGTGTATAAACCTTGATACCAGTGTAACTCACCTCTGCACTTTCTGCATTTTTAAAATAATCACATGAAATTTATGAACAGAACTCATCATGATAATTAAAACATTTTCTATTTAATTTTGCATACATAAAGTACTACAATTTGAACACCATTTTTTTTTAACCTTAGAATCAGCAAATTAAAGATACACTATGATGCTGCTTGAGAAATCTAAATGTCCCACACTGCGGAACATTCTGGTTGATCTGGCCAATGATTTCTTTCCTTAAGTAGATGATCGTGGGAAGCAAAATTATAATCACAAGGCTGTGTGGTAAACCTGGAATCAGAGCAAGCACAGCTAGTTGAATGATTTTAATGGGGGGGCTGCAAGGAGCCAGAGAATCTTCTTGTGGGTTATACCTTTGTCTTCAGGAAAGGCTTGTACTAAGAGGACTCCAGATGCGCCATCGGTCAAGAGTCCTGCCAACCACAGAGAATACAACACAGATACTGCAAATATGTCACCTCCCTGACCCACATTTTTCTTTTTTTTTTTTCTGTCTTTTTGCCTTACCTAGAGCTGCACCCGTGGCATATGGAGGTTCCCAGGCTAGGGGTCTAACAGGAGCTGTAGCCGCCGGCCTTCGGCACAGCCACAGCCACGCGGGATCCGAGCCGCGTCTGCAACCTTCACCACAGCTCACGGCAACGCCGGATCCTTAACCCACTGAGCGAGGTCAGGGACTGAACCCATATCCTCATGGATACTAGTCGGATTTGTTTCCACCACGCCACAAAGGGAACTCCCCCACTCCGTTCTTTATATAGTGCTTACAAGGCTGAAACAGGCGCTTAAATCCAGAATATTTTGGGTGTAGTATTGGGGAAACCCAGCAGGACTTCCTTCGAGATTTCCTTCGGAGGGTTTGTACACCAAGAACGAGCAGAGCCGAAGTAAAAAGCCTCCAGGCCCACTTTGTCCTCCCAATTCTCTTAGAAGAGCTAAAGATGTTATTAATGAAGTTGACACTTGCTTTATGGCGGGTGCTGTTCTGAGCACTTTGTGACGGAGAACACACGTGTCGTTTGCAGCTGTGAAGACGATCTCTCCGAGGACAGAGACGAGCTCCTGCACGGGATTTCTGAGCTGGACATCAGCAACTCGGACTGTTTCCCATCCCAGCTGCTAGTGCATGGGGCTTTAGCTTTTCCCCTGGGGCTAGATTCCTACCACGGCTGTGTCATAGCGGCCGCCCGCTATGGCCGGGGCCGGGTGGTTGTCGCCGGCCACAAGGTCCTCTTCACTGTGGGCAAACTGGGCCCCTTCCTGCTCAATGCCGTCCGCTGGCTGGACGGGGGCCGCAGAGGCAAGATCGTGGTGCAGACAGAACTGAGGACGCTGAGCGGGCTGCTAGCCGTGGGGGGCGTAGACACCAGCATCGAGCCCAACCTGACCAGCGACGCGAGTGTCTATTGCTTCGAGCCTGTGAGCGATGTGGGGGTCAAGGAGCTGCAGGAGTTTGTAGCAGAGGGCGGGGGCCTGTTTGTTGGAGCCCAGGCCTGGTGGTGGGCCTTCAAGAATCCAGGAGTGTCCCCTTTGGCTCGGTTCCCAGGAAACCTCCTCCTCAACCCCTTCGGCATCAGCATCACCAGCCAAAGCCTCAACCCCGGGCCCTTCCGTACACCTAAGGCGGGGATAAGAACCTATCACTTCCGCTCGACCCTGGCCGAGTTCCAGGTTATAATGGGCAGGAAGAGAGGGAACGTGGAGAAGGGCTGGCTGGCCAAGCTAGGACCGGACGGTGCAGCTTTCCTGCAGATCCCTGCGGAAGAGATCCCTGCCTACATGTCAGTGCACCGCCTCCTGAGAAAGCTGCTCAGTCGCTACCGGCTCCCAGTAGCGACCCGGGAGAACCCGGTCATCAATGACTGCTGCAGGGGTGCTATGCTCTCCCTGGCCACGGGGCTGGCGCACTCCGGAAGCGACCTCTCTCTCTTGGTGCCGGAAATTGAAGACATGTACAGCAGCCCCTATCTGCGTCCCTCGGAGTCCCCTATCACTGTCGAGGTCAACTGCAACAATCCAGGTCAGGCGGGGGAGCGCTGGGAGCCTGGCACGTGGGGACCAGAAGGATGGGGAGTGCAGGCCTTAGGAGCTCGGCTCAGGATCTGCTCACCCCTGGGGGCCATCTCTGGCCTGTGCCGTGCACGCTCAAGGAGGTGGGGGTTGGGGGTCTTAGGTCCCGTCTGGAAGAGCAGAGCCAAGGCCACGTGGAGGCAGCGAGATGAGGTCACAAAGGGACCCTAGAAGCTGGGTGGGGATGGAATCTTGGAGGACGGGTAACATCTATTTTTCTCTTGCTTTTGGCAGGCACCAGGTATTGTTGGATGAGTACCGGGCTTTACATACCTGGGAGGCAGATTATAGAGGTCTCGCTGCCTGAAGCTGCAGCCTCCGCCGACCTAAAGGTAAGACATGCCCATCTCGCCACATAACACGAATCCCAACCCCGAAAGCCAAACGCTCCTCCTGCTTCCATAGTTGGCATCTTATTTGATCCTCCTACAAACCCTTTTGGCAACATAGGACCTGTCCCTTTTTTTTTACCCCCGTTTTAAGGACGAGGCAGCTAAAGCACAGAACAGCTAACTGACCGATTTAAATGTTATGGGTCAGGAGTTCCCGTCGTGGCGCAGTGGTTAACGAATCCGACTAGGAACCATGAGGTTGCGGGTTCGATCCCGGGCCTTGCTCAGTGGGTTAAGGATCCGGTGTTGCCGTGAGCTGTGATGTAGGTCACAGACGCGGCTCGGATCCTGCATGGCTGTGGCTGTGGCCTAGGCCGGTGGCTACAGCTCCTATTAGACCCCTAGCCTGGGAACCTCCACATGACACGGGTGCGGCCCTAAAATGACAAAATGGCAATAAATAAATAAATAAGTAAATAAATAAATAAATGTTATGGGTCAAATAGATTTCAGAGCCCAAGACTCAAACCTAAGCCACTTCTCTCTCGGGTGGTGTGCTTTTAACTTACCTCATAAGGTGAGGAATCTGAAAGGTACCGAAGGGAAGGGGCCCTCGCACACAGTAGCATCCTTTAAAACTTAAGTTCACGTTCTGTTGTCCCATGTGCATCTCCCATCGGAACACAAGGTCCTCCTGACTCCGGCTTCCTCCCTGGGACTAGTGACCCCACATTGTTCCTCGGTTGCCCAGCCCGCTTCGGCTCTTGTCACTTCCACGTGCTCATGAAATGGAGCTGCCGTGCTGCTCTATCCCCCTCGTGACTCATCGTGATGCTTAGGGTCTGTTCTGTGCCCGCGTCTGTCCTGGTACTTGTTTAGCATCAACCTGGGAAAAGAGTCGCGGGACTCTGCTGAGGACAGGGACCACTCCAATTAGCCCAGGAGTGGGGGGCGGGCGGTCCTTGGAGAACGGGCGGAATTGCGTCAGTCCTCCCTGCATCAGGCGGTCACGCTGCCTGCCACAGGGCCTTCCTTCTGGTCAGCAAAAGGCCGGATCTCCTCTGCCCCTTCCCTGAAGCCAAGAATCCCCATGAGGCAACAGGCAGCCTAGGAGTCTGTGTCACGGAGACACCAGGGGACTTGGTGTGAGGGTTGCCATCCTCATAATTAGCCTTTGGGTCACACCTGGTGCCCCTCCCATCAGTGTCTCAGCCTGATCTTTGTGCAGCTGTGGGACCCCTCACCCCCCCAACCCTGAGAGGACATTACATGATCTGGTCCATAAAACCTTAAGGGCCAATAGCAATTTCATAGGTTTGGCACACGTGGCTTGTAAGTGGTGGGACGCCCGGGTTTGTGTGGGTCGTGGCCCCATGACTTCCCGGCCCCACATCCTGGGTGCTCCCCCACGGCCGCTCTTCTGCCCCGGCGGTGACTCTTTGGGGGAAACTCTCTGTTCCAGGTTCAGATTGGCTGCCACACCGACGACCTGACCCGGGCCAGCAAGCTGTTCCGAGGGCCGCTGGTGATTAACCGCTGCTGCCTGGACAAGCCCACGAAGTCCATCACCTGCCTCTGGGGGGGGCTTCTGTACATCATCGTGCCTCAGAGCAGCAAGCTGGGCTCCGTGCCCGTCACTGTTAAGGGGGCCGTGCACGCTCCCTTCTACAAGCTGGGTGAGTGGAGGGGGACGAGAGAACTGAGACCTGTGGAGGGAGGGGCGAGCTCCCTTAGACTCAGCTCTGGGGCCAAGGAGACAAAGACCGGACCACATCGCATTCATGGGGACTTCACAGAAGGATGTGAGGGGCGGCGGCGGGCGGGGAGGGGGTTGCTCATGGCCGAGATGTTTTGCTGGGGTTCAAGGTGTGTGTGCATTAACGGAAGGGATCTGGAAAAGTGAGCTTCAAGCCCTGTGGACTCTCTAGGAGAGACATCCCAGGAGGAGTGGAAGAGGCGGATCCAGGAGAATCCAGGCCCCTGGGGAGAGCTGGCCACAGACAACATCATCTTGACTGTGCCAACCGCCAATCTTCGCACTCTGGAGAACCCTGAGCCTCTGCTTCGCCTCTGGGATGAGGTGATGCAGGCCGTGGCCCGGCTGGGAGCCGAACCCTTTCCCCTGCGTCTGCCTCAGAGGATCGTCGCCGATGTGCAGATCTCAGTTGGTGGGTGCTCCCTGGGGTGGGGGGGGCCCTTTATGCATACTGCCTCCTTATGGTCCTTCTTTCTTGCCACAGCCACGTGGTAGGCAGCCAGCAGGATAAAAATGTTTATCTAGCAAGACCTTTAAGATATAATCCTTGGAGTTCCCGTCATGGCACAGTGATTAACGGATCTGACTAGGAACCATGAGGTTGCGAGTTCGATCCCTGGCCTCGCTCAGTGGGTTAACGATCCGGCATTGCCGTGAACTGTGGTGTAGGTCGCAGACGCGGCTCAGATCCCGCGTGGCTGTGGCTGTGGCGAAGGCCGGCGGCTACAGCTCCTGTTAGACCCCTAGCCTGGGAACCTCCATATGCCACGGGTGTGGCCCTAGATAAGACAAAAAGACAAAAAAAAAAAGATGTAATCCTTGCTATTTTAATGGAAAGGGGGGAGGAATGCTTTAAAGAAAATAGACTCAGCCTTTTACCTCAACAAAAAATTGGAAAGTACCCAAGTACCCATCGGTTATGCAACAGGTAAGTACTATACTGTGTAAACCTTCAGTGGACATCAAAGTGATATTTTGATGGCATAAGGACATATGATGAGATTATGTGATACCTAAAAAGCAGACCCCAGCACCATATATACGTGGTTATGTTAAAATATGTAACAGTTTTAGCGAGTTCCCTGGTGGTCTAGTGGTTAGGAGTCAGTGCCCACACTGCTGCAACTCCAGTGCAAACTCTGCAGCTGAAATTATACATATATATATTTATAACATATATATAAGTATATATATATCTGTTACATTTGTATATGTGACAGTTACATATACATAAAGATATGTATCTGTTACATGTATATATGTAACAGTTTTAGTCAGCGTGTCAAGAAATGTTATCAGACAGTGGGAATGGTACAGAAAACACACACTGGGTTCTCGTAAATGTCCATAAGTTTCAAGAGGGAATACAAATGGCAGAAGGCCTCTTCCTAGGTCACAGGTGTTGGAAAGAACTCAACAACTTCGAGAGGGCAATAGAGAGAGATCTTTGTCAATGGGTCAAGAGGCCTAAACAATGGAGTATGTAGAAATTAAAGAACGACGGAAATCTCTCTGAGCCATAGTTTTCGTGGCTTCTGCAGATAATCACTAGAAAGTAGTGTCAGCACGGGCAACTCCATCTCAGACTAATGAGAACCACAATATTTCCTCTTTGTTTTTTTTATTTTTTGTCTTTTTGCCTTATCTAGGCCCGCACCCGCGGCATATGGAGGTTCCCAGGCTAGGAGTCTAACAGGAGCTGCAGCCGCCAGCCTTCGCCACAGCCACAGCCACGCGGGATCCGAGCCGCGTCTGCGACCTACACCACAGCTCACGGCAACGCCAGATCCTTAACCCACTGAGCGAGGCCAGGGATCGAACCCACAACCTCACGGTTTCTAGTCGGATTCGTTAACCACTGAGCCACGACAGGAACTCCAATATTTCCTCTTAATATGGAGGAAAGAGTTTGAAGACAGGTGCTCGTGGACAGAGCGCTCTCCTGAAAATTGAAGAACTGAGTAGTGGCTTGAATGGTGATTTATAACCCACCCTGGCTTTATAGCTAGCCAGAGTGAGGATGAAGATGCTAATACAGAATGACAGGAGGAGGAGGGAAGCCTGGGAGAGTCTGGGTTCGGATGGCCCTTCAGAGCATTCCGAGGGTCTACAAGTCGTGGGGGCCCTGGGTGTTTGGGAGATACAATGGAGAGAAGAATTTTGTTGGCTGCAGGGGAGCACGCTAACCCCCTCTCCGCCTCTTGCCTTTCCCAGGCTGGATGCACGCAGGCTACCCTATCATGTGCCACCTGGAGTCGGTGCAGGAGCTCATCAGTGAGAAACTCATCAGAACCAAGGGGCTGTGGGGCCCTGTGCACGAGCTCGGCCGCAACCAGCAGCGGCAGGAGTGGGAGTTCCCGCCCCACACCACCGAGGCCACCTGCAACCTGTGGTGTGTCTACGTGCACGAGACGGTCCTGGGCATCCCCCGTGGACGTGCCAATATTGCTCTGTGGCCCCCAGTTCGGGAGAAGAGAGTCAGAATCTACCTGGGCAAGGGGCCCAACGTGAAAAACTGGAATGCGTGGACGGCGCTGGAAACATACTTACAGGTGCTGGACCAGCATGGGGGTGGGGGGACCGCCCCTCCACCACGGTGGGGACCCTGGGCAGATGGGATCGTGGTGCCCAGGGGACCAGCCACTAATCACTAATCTCCCTCCCTCCTTCCGGAGGCCCTGAGAAAGCCCAGATGTGGAGGGTCTAGCTGATGATGCGTCTGAAGGCGTCACCGTGTGTGACCCTAAAGCCGACTTAATTGCCTCAGCCCCACCATTCGGCCCAGGATTTTGAAGAGACGCATGATAGTAGATAGAAAGCACAGAGAAAGGTTCAAAAAATGATCGAGGCAAACGTAATACCATAAATATAGTTACTCTCACTGGCTTTAGACCGTACGTACCTGAGATCGAAGGCAAACTATGCTGTTTAAACAGCTCCCTAAAACCAAACACACACACACACACACACACACACACACACACACACAGAATGTGTGGGATAGAAGTTATTTCCATCCCTAGGTGAGTAAAACCATCTTCTCTTTATGACTTGGCTGTGCCTTAGTTTCCACCTTGTAAGTCCAGGATTCCTCGCTGGACTGGACACGGAGGCAGCCTTTGCGTTTGAGTGATCATTCAACACCCCAGGTCTGCCCCGACCCGCCCCGTCCCTGGATCGCCTCGGATGCTGGAACTCAGCCTCGGACCAGGCCCACGCTATTCTGGTCCTTCCACCTGCTCCGATTCTCTTGATTCCCTCTGCCACAAGAATGACAGTGAAACCACTAGGAGACTCTGCTTTAACTTTGTCATTGGGACAGGGGTTCCTCATCTGAGGACTCAGATTGAGGTTGGGATTCCTGCATCCCTTTGAACTCCCAAGCTGTATAACCCAGCCTATTTCCAATGCCCTCGGGACGGCTGCCTTTTCCTAAATTATGCCTCACTCTGAGGTCTACCTACCTACTCTATATTGTCCTCTGCTTCCACCGGACTTGCTTTTTTTCCCCCAAAGGCCATTTCGGTCATCTTGTCAACTGACATAGCCCTACAGTAAGTACAGGTTATGTCAGAATAAGGGTAGGAAGTTCGCCAGTCGTTAGGGTTTAACTTGGCAACTATGAAATACAATGGATTTTTTTTTCACTTGAACCAATTTCAAATGTAATGTCTTTCTTTTATTTTATTTTATTTTTGTCTTTTTAGGGCCACAGTCTTGGCATATGGAGGTTCCCAGGCTAGGGGTCAAATCGTAGCTATAGCTGCCAGCCTACACCACAGCCACAGCAATGCTGGATCCCTACCCCACTGAGCAAGGCCAGGAATTGAGCCCGCATCCTCATCCGTACCAGTCGGGTTCATTAACCACTGAGCCAGGATGGGAACTCCTCAAATGTAATATCTTATGACTACTTCCATGATCTAATGAGACTTATGAATTATGATATTGGTAGGAAACCCCGCCGTTAATCTCTGCAGTTAATACCACAGGTGTTAGTCACTGTCTGCTTTGTGCTGAGCCCTGTCCTGGTTCAAAGGCCCTTCTTACCATCAGAAGGTGAAAAGCAGCCCACGAGGCCAGATGAAAACAGGAGAGAGTCAGTGACGGAGACGAAGCTGGTGTCGAAGGGGTTAAATTCGCGAATTCATCGCGGGTGTTTGTCGGGGTTCTTTTGCAGACCGGCTGTGTCACCCCGCTTCTGTCCTTCTCCTTCCAGCTCCAGGAGGCCTTCGGGTGGGAGCCATTCATCCGTCTCTTCACCGAGTACAGGAACCAGACCAACTTGCCCACAGACAACGTGGACAAAATGAATCTGTGGGTGAAGATGTTTTCCCACCAAGTACAGAAGAATCTGGCCCCGTTCTTTGAGGCCTGGGCCTGGCCGATCCAGAAGGAAGTGGCGACCAGCCTGGCCTATCTGCCTGAATGGAAGGAAAATATTATGAAATTGTACCTCCTCACACAGATGTAAGGAGTGCCCAGCGAGGTGGCAGGTAGAGAGGTCTGGGGAGGTAGGCAGAGACGGGGATTTACTCCTCGACCTCTGGCTATTAGGGTCTAGCCTTGCCCTCTAGACTCATTGCCCCTGTGATCTTATGCCCCATTAATGGCTCTGGGGAGTGGGTTAAAACCATAGAAGCAAAGTGGGAGCAGAATTTCTCGGGAGCGAAGCCTTCTGTTTATGGGTCTTGATCCTCTGCTCTCAGCCCTAAAGAGTCCCTCCTGGCCTGCGCTGGGCCGGTGGCTGAGCACGTGGGCCCCTGCTCCCAGGCCAGCCCTTGGTTCACCCTTGTGGGCCGGAGCCCATAGAGGGTGGGTGTCACCCGGAGGGCTCCCTGGGCTTTTGTTCCCTTTCATTTCCCGAAACACCTGACCGTAGAACCCACCCGAAGCACTAATTTATCCTGATATTCAGACAGCTCCCCAGGGGGTGGGGGGTGGGGGTTCCATACAATTTGTGTCTCAGGGGTGGTTTTCCAAAAGATCTGAATAGCGGTCTGGTGTGGACCAAGAGCCCATGGTTAAGGTCAGCTCTTGCAGAAGTCGTTTTAGCTCAGAACTCCCATTTCTTCGGGCGTGAGGCGAGGCTGGGGATCCCCACCTCACAGGGCTACGGGGAGGCTGGTAGTTCCCGGGGCTGTGTGCGTGTGTGAATGCCGAGCATGCACTCCAAAGGGCTGTTTTACTTCACACTGGCCCCCAAGCAGCGAGCTTTCTGCTCCCCATTCTCTTCCCACAGGTCAAGGTCATCTCTCGCCATTGACCGCCCCCCGCCCCCAGTCCAAATCCTGGTTCTTTTCACCAGTCATGTACGCCTCTGGGCAATTGCCTTAACAACTCTGTGACTCAATTTCCTCATCTGTAAAATGGGATCGATTTCACAGGACAGTTATGAAAATTAAAGTGCGGTGCCTCTAAACTAAGTGCAGTACCTGGCACTTAGTAGGTACAGAAAAAATGTCAACTGCCACTGTTATTATCGAACTCAGCATCATTCTAGAACTGGACCGCACTTTTGGATGGCACTTACAGAGGCAATGAATTAAGCCTGCCCCATCCTGCATCATATAAAGCACTGACCCTGAGAGGATTCTGGTCCATTTCCCTATTATCTAAGGAGGGTCTCTAAATTCAGAGTGGGGCTTTAAAAGCTGCTTGGAATTTGGTCTTCTTCTTCATTTCCGTTTTTCAGATAAAATCCCTTGAGTCTAGAGTGGACACCGCTTGAAAAGCCAGATCAAGTCTACGAGGCTGTCTGTCCTTAGCAAACAAGAAGCATCTGGCCGAGTGATGGTGTTTATATTTCCGTAGTCACAGAGTCCTATTACCGTTTGCCAGATAAAGTCCACGCACAAATAGAAGTCTTTACTTTGGGAGTTCCCGTTGTGGCTCAGAAGTAATGAACCTGACTAGTATCCGTGAGGACTCGGGTTCAGTCCCTGGCCTCGCTCAGTGGGTTAAGGATCTGGCATTGCCGTGAGCTGTGGTATAGGCCGCAGATGAGACTCTGATCCTGCATGGCCGTGGCTGTGGTACAGACCAGCAGCTGCAGCTCTGATTTGACCCCTAGCCTGGGAATTTCCGCATGCTGTGGGTGAGGCCCTGTAAAAAAGAAAAAGAAAAAGAAATCTTTGCTTTGGAACCAGAGAACTGGATACAGCTGACCCAAATTTCATTGAATTACAGGTCATTCAGAGATTTTTCTTAACTTTTCTTCCAATCTTAATGGAACCCACATTTATTTCTTTGTAGTTTCAGCTAGAGTTGGGGCTCCAGGATTCGTGCTGTAGATATCCAGCCAGTTTTCCTTTAGCTTACTTCTTTGGATTTAATTGTTTTAATACACTATTTTATTTGCATTGTTGGGAATTAAGTAGATGCATAGACGATAAGATTTGACCCAATGTTTTTCTCCTATCAGTCCTCAATCCTAGAACTATTTTCCCTTATTTCATGAATATCTTATCATCTAGGCATTTTAAATGTAGAGGTTGAATGTTCATTCAACATTTTAAAGTAGTTGCCATCAATTAGTAGGTCGCTAAGTGTGCGCCAAGGCAGACTGTCTCGTTTAATCTTCACAATACTCTTATTTGGAATGGAAAAAGTACCGCTCCCATTTTACGAATGAGTGAACTGAATTTTATGGAGATTGAGTAAATTGCCTAAGCCCTTATTGCTCATAGGTGATCGATCTGGAATTTGAAGCCAGGCGTTCTGATTACAGAATGGGTTTCAGTAACCACAGTGCTTTGAACAAGCAGATACATGAGGCAGAAACCAGTCAGCCAATAGAAGAAGCTTTATGTCCCTACCTGCAGGCACTTTGGCTGCTTGTACTTAGCCCTTGTCTGATTTCATCGGAACAGAAAGTCCCTGTGTTTATTCCAAATACCAGTTCTAAAGAAGGCTTTTAGGTAGGCTCCTGAAGTCTGTCATGCTAGGATGATCCCTTTAGCATCGTCCCAATCACCTGGGTTCTGGCTGGGACTTTCGGGTTTCAGTCCTTCTTGCAAGGACACCACAGAAACATTCTACCAGCTTACCAGTTGTTGAATGATGGGCTATTTTTGTAAAGTGTCTGACTCCCAAAAGTCCCAGATGCTGCATGTTCTCAGAAAGGAAATTAGATCGTTAGCCATTTAGAGCAATATTTACATCGATTCTTGTCCTGTTTAATCCATTTGTAGCAGTACAGCCCTGGGGACCTTTTAAAAACCTGACGTTATCCATGTCACGCCCCTGTCTGAAAACTCCCAGTGGGAATTTGACTTTAAGATAATGAACCGAACATATAAGTTTACTTCCCTCCCTCCTCAGGCCCCACTGAAGCCGAAGTCAAGAAACGTAAAAGAGAATCAACACATCTCAGCAAAGACAAAAAATGAAAGGATTTGGTTGTAAGTGAAGAAGATCTCAGCAAACTTGTGGAAGAGAGAATGTAGAAGCAACAATAATGAGAGAACACAGCTCCTTTCAGACAGAACATAAGCAGATTGGAACAAGCTAACCCCAGAGAGATGTGGGCATGTGAAAAATCCATCTACAGAGAAATACCTGAGTTGTGAACCTGAACCGCTACCCAGTCTACCCCAGTCTTTGTGCACAGCACACAGGCAATCTACTCTTAGTTTCAGTTATAAAAGTCTGTTGTTATTGTTGTCGTTTGTATAAAGGAATCAAATAAACTGCCCGAGGAGAGGTAAATGTTGGTGCTCCAAAATAAAATTTCTCTTTTTTGCGGAAGTAAGTGACCCCGTTCACCTGTTAGCTAGTTTGCTACTGGCAGTTGAGCTCCCGACTGAAGTAACCAAGTTCTTTCAGTCGTAGAAAGGCTTACCGGAGTAGCAGACCAAACACACAATAGCAGAGGGGACTCATAGCAACTCTGTAAAAATCAACAGCTTTCTTGATTCTTCAGTGCAAATTGTCAGCTAAAACGTCTCGACATTGAGTTTTAGGAGTAGGGGTCGGGGGGAGGGACCAGGAGAGAAGCATGGAAGAAGGATAGCCAATTAGGATCAGGAGATTTGAAAAACACAACAAACGCTGGGGGAAACAGAGTTAACATGGAAAAAATTAAAAATTAAATCTGCGATGTATTTGTCAGATAAAAACAGGATGCTACAAAGAAAAGGAAAACTCCGAAAATAAGAAGAGCCCTTCAAGTGAAATAACACTGCCAAAAAAATACTTAGAGACAGGCCGGAAAATGAAGTTGAAGGACTCTCCCTAGATATGGAGCAAAATGAAATAGAAATTGTAAAGAAGGAGACATGGACAATCAATATCTAACTATTAGGAGGTTTAGGAAGAGAGCACGTAGAAAATGTAGGTGAAGAAAGAAAAAGAACAGAAAGAACTGAGTCTCCAAATTGAGGGGACCCCATACCACCTACATCTAGATGTAATCTTGTGAAATTTTGGTGTATTAAGGATAAAGGGAAGACATTGAAACTGCCAAAAGAGAGAATAAAAATTAGGTCATCCTACTTAGCTTGACTAAAAAGGGCTGAGAAATAGACCAGGAGCAGATTTTCATCAGCTAGACAATGCCAGAAGCCAATAGAGGAGTGTCTTCACACATGGAAAATCTTTGTACCCAGAATTCCATAGCGAGTCACACTGTCAAGAGTCAAGTCAAAATAAAGACATTTTCGGGCATGCAAGTTTTCAGAGTCTGTCTGTTTTGCACCCTCACTGAGGAAGCACCTTGAGGAAGTCCTCCAGCAAAATGAGGACGAAAATCAGGAAAGAAGAAGAAATAGAATCCAGAAAGCAGTGGACCTCACCCAGGATGGCTCCCTGC
>PVHT020000237.1:7087637-7143679 GCA_004024745.2 Catagonus wagneri | reverse complement strand
AATAACAAACAAAACAACACAGACAGTCATAAATATTTAAGAAAAATCGACACATCCGATAACTTTATAAGCACTGCGAGGATTTACAGGTGGCACCACGCGGTGGGGGGAGGTTGAATGGTTATAAAATAAGGATCTGAAGCCCCCTCCTCGTAATGACTCTCAAGTCATAGGTCTCACTTTCCTACCCCTTCCTGCCTCCTGTCCTCTCCCCCCCCCAAAAAAAAAAACCTCCACAAGAGTAAAAATAGCGCATCTGCTCCGCAAAGCTGTTCAAAATCAGATTCCTGGCAAATCCCTTAAAACTCTAACCTTGACTTTGACCGTCTCACCCCTCTTAGAAGGTCAAGCAGCAGCCACTGCAAAGCTTTGGCTGCAATGGATGTGTCTGGTGCTGTCATACGCACGCTTCCTTCCTTGTCAGCACTTCACTGAGCAGCATTTCAGTCTAAAGCCCCCACGGCTTCTCGGCCTTCTGGCTAAGATCAAGTGCAGTCTAAAGTCCCAGACCCACTTCTCTAGGTTGAGCTCCCTGCGCCGCCCCCGATAATACATCAACCCCAACAAGGGGTGCACGGCCGGGTGCTGACCACCAGGGGGCAGCCCCTGAACGCAGGAGGCGCCCGGCGAGGGTGACGCGACATTCACGGTTCTCCAGCGCCGCCACCCAGGACTGCAGCGGAGCGGGCGCGCTTCCACGCTGGGCCAAAGCAGACCCTCGGCCGTGGCTTATGTCGCTGCCGGGGGACGGTGCTCCCCGGGTCTGGTTTGGAGGAGACGCGGCGTTTGCTCTCCTCACCAAATCAGACAGGAACGTTGCGGAGCTCCCTCTCGCCACGCAGGAACACTCAGAGGGTCGGGGAGCAGCAGGTTTTGGTCGCGACCCCAGCGAGCCGACGGATCCTGGCTACCGGGGACCCGGGCTGCGCGCCCCGCCGACTCCCGGCGAGTCAAGGGCACCGCCCCAGGTGCGGCGGGAGGGGAGGGGCCGTGGGGATGTGGCCTTGGGGCTCCGCCCCGTCGCCCCGTCCGCCTGCCTCCGCCAACCCCGCACCAGGACCGCCCTCCGCGCCGCCGCACCGGCCCCAGCGCCCAAACCCGCTCAGCGCCCAAACGCGCCCAGCGCACCGATCCGGCCGCCTGAACGTGAGTTTGCAGATCGCCTTTGCTAGCGCATCAGTGGGATGGGGTGCGGTGGGTGCGGTGGGGTGGGGCACCCGACGCAGGCCGCCAGACGCCCAGAAGTCGGGGCGTTCTTAGGTCTACAGTTTGTTTCGTTTCGTTTCCGCAGTTGTCTCAAAACACTTTCGCTTCTTTGAATTTGTGAGTCCAGAGTTTGACAAAAGACGTGCGATCGTGTGGGTGGGTATTGCGTGCGCGCGCGCGCGTGCATGTAGTTCCGGAGAGTTGGGAATCAGGGTTCTGAGAACTATTTACACATCTCCTGGAGGGTTTTTTGTTTGTTTGTTTTTTGTTTTTTTGGTTGTCTTCCCGTACGACTGGGGAGTCCTGATTCGTGAAAGATGTCCCTGTCTGCTCAGAGGTGGTTAGCTTGACCTCAGGTTTGCAGGCTTCTCTCTGCCTTTCCCACTGGAAACCGGCAAGCTGAGACCACTCCAGGCTTCAGCTGGGGACTGTGCTCTTTTGTGAATTCACTTTCCTGGCGGCAGTATTAGGAAATACGGGGCAGTGCTCAGGAATGCGGAGCTACTGGAGCTAGGGAGAAAATGAAAGGAAAAAAGTTTAGAAAACTGGAGAGCCTGGAGGCTTAACCCGAGTGAGGAGCTCAGCTCTTACCTGGGGGGAGGAGATGAAACTGGAGGGTTCTGATTAGGGAGAACTGTGAGCAGAATGGCTGGAGGCCAGTGGGCATCTGCTGTATAGCACAGTGAACTCTGCCCTATATTCTGCAATAATCTGTTTTGGGGAAAAGGGTCTGAAAGAATTGATATGTGTACGTACGTGTATAACTGAAAAATTTTGTTGTAGACAAGAAATTATCACCACCTTGTTAATCAACTATACTTGTACAAAACTTTTAAAAAAATTAAGGGAAAAAAAAGTATGGCTTGAGGAGGATTGTAGATGAGACAGAAAGCAGACTGGGTTCATCTGTATATGAAGGTACATTGAACGGACCGATATTTGAAAAACACGTGGAAGATTAAGTGAGGGGGCTGACGGTATATGGAGACAGGAGGCAGGAAGGACAAGGTTGGGGGCAGATGTAGAGAAAGGTTTGGGTGTCAGTTTTAGCTTGTTCCCCAAAGCAAAGCCTCACAGAAGGACCGAGAGCAGGTAGCTTATTTGTGCAGTGAGCCCAGAACTGCAGAGTGATGATGATATGGGGACAAGACCACGAAGGAGGGGAAGCCAGCAGGGAGAAGCCTGTCACTGAGCCGATTACTGCTGTGGGTCTTGTGGACCTGGAGTCCTAGGTAGGCATGTACCTGTGACGGCCTGCACCCGGGGATGCTGACTTGGTGTCTGCTTAATGCCACTTCAGGTCTGCGGTGGGCACCTGTTTAGGGGAGAAGGCTTGCCAGTGTCCAGAAAGCCTTCCAGGGCAGCGGCTGAAGTCAGAGGTGGTCCACGGCATCCAGACCACTGGGTCTGGTCATTTGGGGAAGCTAGAAAGGGCAGCAAAGGGACAGAGGCTGGTTTTCTCAGTGCTCATTACACATCCATTCCTGTTCAAGCCATGTTTATTTGCATCCCCTTCGTCTTTGAAAATAGTAACAGCCTCCAGCGGTTGTACTATTCTCTTTCTGTAATGGGGAGACCAAGTATAAGTAATTCACTTGAGAGGAGCTGCTCCGAAGGGAATAATGAACCCAGTTTTAGGCATACCAAATTTTAGACCTCAGGATGCTCCAAAGTAGAGGTGGGAAACTCCCCGGTTAGGGCAGACGTAATAAATTGGAAGGCATTTCCCACTCATTTAGTCTGTCAGAAGTAGTTTAGTTTCCGAAAGTTCCAACTGACCTTTGCATCCAAAGAAATGCAACACTCAGTCAACTCACTTCAGCTCTCACCTTGATGCACCTGTACCCACGGGAGCCCTCACTCCGCTCGGGTTCTGCCTCTCCCTGTCCAGTTCCCTGCAGCCACCCTGGGGGCGTCTCTCTGTTAAAATGCTCTTCTGCAGCGTTTTAGGCCTCAACTTAAACATCGGGTTTGCAGCTTCAACATCAGTTTCTCATATAAGCCTTTTTTTTTTGTCTTTTTGCCTTATCTAGGGCCGCACCCGCGGCTTATGGAGGTTCCCAGGCTAGGGGTCTAACAGGAGCTGTAGCCGCCGGCCTTCGCCACAGCCACAGCCATGCGGGATCCGAGCCGCGTCTGCAACCTACACCACAGCTCACAGCAACGCCAGATCCTTAACCCACTGAGCAAGGCCAGGGATCGAACCTGCAACCTCATGGTTCTTAGTCGGATTCGTTAACCACTGAGCCACGACGGGAACTCCCTGTCACCCAGTCTTAAGTAATATTCCAGTCGCTCAATAGCACATCATTAATCTGACTACTAATGGC
This sequence comes from Catagonus wagneri, assembly GCA_004024745.2. Taxonomy (NCBI): domain Eukaryota; kingdom Metazoa; phylum Chordata; class Mammalia; order Artiodactyla; family Tayassuidae; genus Catagonus; species Catagonus wagneri. Next base: position 7,140,143 of record PVHT020000237.1, on the reverse strand, counting down.
TACATTTTATCTTTTTATTTATGCATTTATGTATTGTCCTTCCTTTTCTCAAATCTTAAATTCAGGAAAGCAGGGGACTTGTCCGTTGTGTTCCTTGCTGTACTGCCAGGGCTTGTCACGCAGTGGGGAACATGACACCTGTTTTTCATCTGCATGTGTTTAGTTGTTTGCTTTTTACTAGTTCCTTCCTTCGTTCTGATCAAGCTGAGTCTTTGCTCTCTCCTGCTGCAGCTGATTATAAACCATGGCGACACCTCCCGCTGCTGCCTTTGAGGCCCTCATGGATGGAGTGACAAGCTGGGATGTCCCCAGAGGCCCCATCCCCAGTGAACTGCTTCTGACTGGAGAGGCCGCCTTCCCGGTGATGGTGAATGACCGGGGCCAGGTCCTCATTGCCGCCTCCTTTTATGGTCAAGGTCGCCTCCTGGTTGTGTCTCACGAGGGCTACCTGTTGGATGCTGGCTTGGCCCCATTTCTTCTCAATGCCGTCGGCTGGCTCTGCCCCTCACCTGGGGCTCCCGTGGGAGTGCACCCATGTGTCGCATCACTAGCGGACATCCTGCAGGGCTCTGGGGTCGAGGCACAGATTCAGCCGGAGCCAAGAGAACCCCTGGGCGTTTATTGTATCAATGCCTATAATGATACCATGAGTGCAGAGCTGGTCCAGTTTATGAAACGTGGAGGGGGCTTGCTCATCGGCGGCCAGGCCTGGTATTGGGCCAGTCAGCACGGTCGTGACAAGGTGTTGTCCGAGTTCCCCGGGAACCAGGTTACCAGCGTGGCTGGAGTGTACTTCACCGACACGTGCGGGGACAGGAGCCGGTTTAAGGTGTCTAAGAAGGTGCCCAAGATCCCTCTTCACGTCAGGTGAGTGGTGTTTCCCTGACCCGCCTCTTCCGTGAACTTCCGCTTAAATACACGTCATTTTCCATTCCATTTCAGAACTGCAAATAAAAAAAACAGGACAGTGGAAATACACTGAGGCCCAAGAGGGGCTGGGTTCTTTTTTTTTTTTTTGTCTTTTTGCCTTATCTAGGGCCGCACCCGCGGCTTATGGAGGTTCCCAGGCTAGGGGTCTAACAGGAGCTGTAGCCGCCAGCCTTCGCCACAGCCACAGCCACGCGGGATCCGAGCCGCGTCTGCAACCTACACCACAGCTCACGGCAACGCCGGATCCTCAACCCGCTGAGCGAGGCCAGGGATCGAACCCGCAACCTCATGGTTCCTAGTCGGATTCGTTAACCCCTGAGCCACGACAGGAACTCTGGGACTGGGTTCTTATTGCTTCTTCCGCCTGTGGCCAAGGTCACAATCGGTCTATTAGGAAAGCTTGTGTTATTCACCACTGTGTCTCCTGTGTCTAGTGCCTGGGACATGGAGAGTGTGTCAATACCTCTTAAATGAAAGAAAAAGCGTTTTTTTCTTTATGTGAGAATATACCATGTGCCGGGCCCCGGACAGCAGACAGAGTCCTGCTGTCTTGTCACTTATATTCCCGTGGGCAATTAGACAATTACGGAAGCAAAGAGGTACACACTCTAGCAGGTGTTGATAAGCGCTGCAAGGAAAGGAAAGCAGAATCAGTAGAGCGACAGTGAGGAGGGCGGAGGATATTTTATTTGGGGTCATCGGGGAAGACTTATCAATCAGGCCTGGTCAGGATTAGTTGCTATTTCAGTCAGAAGGGATTTAATGTGGGGAATTGACTAAGCGGAGGATGCAAGAGCTGAAAACTGCACAGGCGACAGCGCGGTAAGTGCACAGACCAGCAGAGTGAGGCGGTGGTGGTCCCAGAGCCCAGGGGCTGCTTGGTCATTCCAAGAACAACAAGACAGTGGCGGAGTTCCCTTCGTGGCTCAGTGGTTAACGACTCCGACTAGGAACCATGAGGTTGCGAGTTCGATCCCTGGCTTCGCTCAGTGGGTTAAGGATCTGACGTTGCCGTGAGCTGTGGTGTAGGTTGCAGACGCGGCTCGGATCCCGCGTGGCTGTGGCTGTGGCTGTGGCGAAGGCCGATGGCTACAGCTCCTGTTAGACCCCTAGCCTGGGAACCTCCATATGCCGCGGGTGCGGCCCTAGATAAGGCAAAAAGACAAAAAAAAAAAAAAAAAAAAAGACAGTGGCATGGCTGGAACGAGGGAAGGTGGGGCTGGAACCACAGGAGCTGAGGTCTGCAGGAACGTAGGGTCGTCTTCAATGGTGAGATGAGAAGGCGTTTTGGGTTTTGAAGAGGATTGACTTAAGGTACTTACAACTCTAAAGAAACCCTTGACTCGTGGTGAAGAATAAACTTCCGGAGGCAAAGGCTGAAACGTGAAAGGAGAGACTCAGCTGAGAGCAACTCGGACGGGGATGATGAGCCTGGAGCTGGAGCTTAGATTCTGGGCCTGGCAGGCTTGGCTGATGGGTGAATATGGAGTGAGCAGGTAAAACAGAATTGAGAGTTTTGGTTGAATGCCTGAAAGGTGGGTTATGCCCCCTAAAAGAGCTGTGAAAGACAGATTAGAGGAGGTCAGGAGTTTAGTTTTGAGTATTTGGGGTTTTAGATAACTTTTTTTTGATTTTTAATGAATTTTATTTCAATTATAGGTGTACAAAAATTATCACAAGTCAATTTGATAGATTTTTGTGTCCCAAACTCACAGTGTATTCCCCCACCCCCTAGACTGTCTTATTTGAAAAACCAAGGTTTTCCAAAGTCTGTGATAGATACCTTTTTAAATCAGTGACTCACTGCTTGACCCCTTGTAACAGAAGCCTTGCTTGCTGTAGTGGATTGGCCATATAGGAGTTTATTTTTTTTTCTCATGTAACATGAAGTCCAGGCAGGTAATCAGACCTGTGGCTGTGACTCCCTGCTCTTTATGACTTAAGGTTCATGCATATTTATTCATTCATTCATGTCCCCCCCCCATCACCCCTATCCCTCACATCACTACATTATACCTTTTTTTTTGTCTTTTTGCTTTATCTAGGGCCGCACCCGCGGCATATGGAGGTTCCCAGGCTAGGGGTCTAACAGGAGCTGTAGCCGCTGGCCTTCGCCACAGCCACAGCCACGCGGGATCCAAGCCGCGTCTGCGACCTACACCACAGCTCAGGGCAACGCCGGATCCTTAACCCACTGAGCAAGGCCAGGGGTCGAACCCGCAACCTCATGGTTCCTAGTCGGATTCGTTAACCACTGAGCCACAATGGGAACTCCTGCATTGTACTTTTATCTTTACCATTACAAAATTGCTAGTACTGCTTCAGGTCCTATAATTATACCTCGACAAGAATAAGCTGGAATGAATACACCTGCTGAATACGTCCCTTTTAATGCATGAAATAATGTATTTTCTTAGAGCCCTGACCGTTAGACTTCTATTATAGTTCAGTGGCCAAGGCTAGCTCCCCTGGCCAAATCTAGTTCCCAGAGGGTCTAAGGGGTGGCATATTATTAAATGGGCACTGGAATCTCTGAAGAGATCAAGATTCTGCTCACCAGGGAAGGGTGTGCACATATTCAACGAGCAGCCGGCAGGGCCCTCAGCCCCAAGCCCTGGCTCACTTGGTGCCCTTCCCTCTGGGCAGGTTGGGAAGTGGTGGGTTACTCAGAGAAGCAGGGCAGATCTGATTCACACCAGCTTGTCTCTGATTCTCATTCTAAGGGACAGACAGATGAAATCCCATCAACCTAATTCGTCTTAATTGGCCAAAGGACTCCTGGCCAGCACACTAAACCTGTTTTTCTTCATCTACGTCTGCATTTTTTTTTTTTTTATCTCTGCCTCTGAGTCTGAAGTCTATTTTGTGTTTGTTTCAACTTTTGATTATGGAAAACCTCAAACATAACGCAAAAGTTGAGAGGACGGTGTAAAGGGACCCCATTCAGCCATGACCCAACTTCAATAAGAGCCCAAACTAATCATCATAATTTCACTTAGAGCCCTACTCCCGCCTCACCCCAGATTATTGTGAAGCAAATTGCAGGCATCGTATCACTCCATCTGTATTTCAGTATGGGTCTCCGAAGACAGAAACATAACCACAAGGCACCAATATCACAACTTAAAAAAGTTACAGTTCCTGGAGTTCCCTTCGTGGCTCAGAGGTTAACGAATCCGACTAAGAACCGTGAGGTTGCGGGTTCGATCCCTGGCCTTGCTCAGTGGGTTAAGGATCCGGCGTTGCTGTGAGCTGTGGTGTAGGTCGCAGACGCGGCTCGGATCCCGCGTTGCTGGGGCTGTGGAGAAGGCCGGCGGCTACAGCTCCTGTTAGACCCCTAGCCTGGGAACCTCCATATGCCGCAGGTGCGGCTCTGGATAAAGGCAAAAAAAAAGGCAAAAAGACCAAAAAAAAAAAGTTACAGTTCCTCAGTGTCATTATTCGGTTCCATGATGATCTTGTTTTTTTCACAATTTGTTATGCTCGATCTTTTATTAAAGCCCAACTATTCTGATGGCTTGATATGACTTTTACATCTCATATAATCTTTGAGCTTCCTTTCTAACTTTTTTTATTTTGTCTCTTGCTGCCTTTTTGTGGAACAAACAACATACTTTGTCCTCAACAATTTCCTTCAAAATTCAGCCTGCATTTTGCTGATTGAACCCCTGTGGGGTCATCGTCCCCGGGGAACAAGCTCAATCTTGATTCGACAACAGGAATTGGCAAACTGTGGCCTGTGAGCCAGCCCCCTGTTTTGTGTTTTGGTTTTATTTGTTTGCTTTTTTTTTTTTTTTTTTTGTCTTTCTAGGGCATATGGAGGTTCCCAGGCTAGGGGCTGAATCAGAACTGTAGCCACTGGCCTTCGCCAAAGCCACAGCAATGCAGGATCCGAGCCGCGTCTGCAACCTACACCACAGCTCAGGGCAGCGCCGGATCCTTAACCCACTGGTTGAGGCCAGGGATCGAACCACCAACTTCATGGATACTAGTCAGGCTCATTACTGCTGAGCCATGACAGGAACTCCCCCAGCCCCCTGTTTTTGCAAGTAAAGTTTTATTGGAACACAGTGGTGTCCATTTGTGTGCATTTTCTCTGTGGCTGTTTTTGTTTTGTTTTGTTTTGTTTTTTTGTCTTTTTGCCTTTATCTAGGGCCGCACCCGCGGCATATGGAGGTTCCCAGGCTAGGGGTCTAACAGGAGCTGTAGCCACCGGCCTTCTCCACAGCCGCAGCCACGCGGGATCCGAGCCGCATCTGCGACCTACACCACAGCTCACGGCAATGCCGGATCCTTAACCCACTGAGCAAGGCCAGAGATCGAACCCGCAACCTCATGGTTCCTAGTCGGATTCGTTAACCCCTGAGCCACGACAGGAACTCCTATCTGTGGCTGTTTTTGAGCTACAACGGCACGGTTGAGTAGTATCAGCAGAGAATATGTGACTGCCACGCCTAAGATGTGTATTATGGGGCTGCTAAGAAAGTTTCCTGCCCCCTGGTTTAGAAGCTTGATCAGATTCATGTTTGAATTTTATATAAATTGGTGGGTGACTGCTGTGGCCAATGGTTTGATCCTTGTAGAATTGAAATGGCAAAAGCGACATTTTTTCTTTAGAGTCTCTTATAAAATGTCAGGATATTTGGAAATTCAGGGCAGTTCCCATTGTGGCTCAGAGGAAATAAATCTGACTAGACTCCATGAGGACGCAGGTTCGATCCCTGGCCTCTCTCAGTGGGTCTGGGATCTGGCGTTGCTGTGAGCTGTGGTGTAGGTCGCAGATGCGGCTTGGATCCTGCGTTGCTGTGGCTGTGGCGAAGGCCAGCAGCTACAGCTCCTGTTAGACCCCTAGCCTGGGAACCTCCATATGGCACGGGTGCGGCTCTAGATAAGGCAAAAAGACAAAAAAAAAGTGAGAACAGCAGGTATTTATAGACCGTGTAAGTTAATTGATAAATATATGAATGAATATGCATCTTAAACCATGAGAAGAGAAAGGGTTGCCTGGACACCGAGCAGGCAGCTTCATGGTGTAGAATATGCTGAGGCTTCCAGCCTCAGCCCAAAATGGAGCAGGAGCTATCAATTCTAAAGTCTTCAAAGGCATTTTTTTTTGTCTTTTTGCCTTATCTAGGGCCGCACCCGGGGCATGTGGAGGTTCCCAGGCTAGGGGTCTAACAGGAGCTGTAGCCGCCGGCCTTTGCCACAGCCACAGCCACGCGGGATCCGAGCAGCATCTGCGACCTACACCACAGCTCACGGCAACGCCGGATCCTTAACCCACTGAGCGAGGCCAGGGATCGAACCCTCAACCTCATGGTTCCTAGTCAGATTCGTTAACCACTGAACCATGACGGGAACTCTAAATGGCATTGTATTGAGCCCAGGTCCTCAGCTCCGATTCCTGCCTCTGTCATGCACATCTTCTGTGAGGTTTTCAGTGAATTTTCCTGCCCACAAATCTTTGTCAGAGGCTCCTGGGCTGACCAAACCAGTTTGCTATTTGACCGCCCTCGGGAAGCTCGGGAGCTCCTTAAGGGAACTGCCCTGTCTCTTAAGAGGAGGGGCCGTCTCAAAAAGCCCGCCAAAGATTCTCTCAAGAATCCTGTCCCCCAGGGCAAGAGCCAACTGAACACGTAGATTTACACCCCCAAGGCTGCCTGTAAGTGGATAAGCAAAGTCAGATCCAAAGGCACTTCCTGTTTTTATACTGGGACACCGGAGGATCTGGGGAAAAATTAAATCTCAGATCAACAGCTCATCGCACTTAAATGGGGCATAACCTACCAGGCCTAGAACATATTGGGAGCTGCTCAGGAGAGTAAATACATACTCGTTAACCTAGGTGTATGCCCCTTTTTTTTTTTAATTAAAACATTTTAGTGGAAACTAAAAAGACACGATGAACTTCTTTGCAGAAAAGACAATGACTCACAGACTTTAGAAAACCTTTGGTTTTTCAACAAGACAATCTGGGGGGTGGGCGGATGCACTGAGGGTTTAAAAAAAATAAAAACATGGTCTTGCTCTAAAAAAATAAAATAAAAAATAAAATTCATTCTCAGATAAAAATAAAACATTTTATTTATTTATTTCATTTTTTCGGCATTTTAGGGCCGCACCAGCGGCATATGGAGGTTTCCAGGCTAGGGGTCTAACAGGAGCTGTAGCTGCCGGTCTTCGCCACAGCCACAGCCACACGGGATCCGAGCCGCATCTGCGACCTACACCACAGCTCACAGCAACACCGTATCCTTAACCCACTGAGCAAGGCCAGGGATCGAACCCGCAACCTCATGGTTCCTAGTCAGATTCATAAATCACTGCGCCACGACAGGAACTCCAGTGTATGCCTCTTGAAGTGTATGTGTTTATCTCAGGTCAGTCCCCAGCGCAGTACTAAAAAGTGCAAGGTCTTAGCTTATAAGTAGGTTGTTCTGTTTTCATATTCAAGGCCCATACATGTAGAGATTTTCCAGGGAAAGATAGTAGGAAATGAGCCCAGATCCCACAATTGCCCTCTCTCCACCAAGTCTGACCAAATGAATGGAAAATAGCCGAAGGTGGAGATTTTGATGCTGATCCCATGCACCGCTAAAGCATGGTCGTGGCAGCCCCAGGGAACTGATGTGACAGGGTCCGCTGTCCTTCCTGATACCTATCCACGAGGCACAGCCAAAAAAAAAAAAAAAAATTGAAACCACAAAGCCAAGAAGTGTCGTTAATTCCTTCTCATGCTGTAGAAGAATGATCTAACTGGGTGATCTGCGCTTAAGGGAAAAAACCCTCAAGTGTAGAAGCAGCTAAACTCCTTTGGGGTTTGGTGGAAGCAGAAAAGGATGCTGGAGTTTGCCATCTTCCAGTAACAGCGGTAGGTTGAACCCTAGGGAGTCCCATGCCTGGTCGGGTGGAGCAGGCCTCGCTGTAGGTCCCCAAAGATTTGGAGGGGACCCCAGCCCCCAGCAGGGATATCAGTTGGCCCCAGCTGATCTTTGCCCTCAGCTAGTGGTACAAACCTCAGTGGTAAGAACGTGGAAAGATGCATTATAAAGAACCCACTATAATTTGAGAAGGTAGGTGGCTGTGGTTTGTGTCTACAGATGGGTCCTGGGTAACTCGGAACGAATATTGACAAGAACTCACCCAGTCGATGTCGGAACACACAAAAGATCTGCTCGTGCCAACTGTGAAAAAAACTATATGATGACTATATGAAAGGTCTATAATAGGAGTTCCCGTCGTGGCTCAGTGGTTAACGAATCTGACTAGGAACCATGAGGTTGCGGGTTCAATCCCTGGCCTCGCTCGGTGGGTTAAGGATCCAGCGTTGCTGTGAGCTGTGGTGTAGGTTGCAGACGCGGCTCGGATCCCGCGTGGCTGTGGATGTGGCGAGGGCCAGCGGCTACAGCTCCTGTTAGACCCCTAGCCTGGGAACCTCCATATGCCGCAGGTGTGGCTCTAGATAAAGGCAAAAAGACAAAAAAAAGGGGGGAGGCTATAATAAATTTAAGAGGGAAATAATAGGAAGAAACTTCACATGAAAAGACAGCAGAATCATTGGTGCCTGGAAGAAAAATGTGGCCCAATGAACAGAACAGAATGTTTATATATTATAGGATTAGTGAATCAATACACAAATGAATATGCATTCACTTCTTGAGAATGCTTCACTCTGTGACAGAACTTTCTAAAAAATATATGTTAAATAAAACGAGAGGCAGAATGAGATGAAAAGGGGGAGGGGAAGAAAACAAATTAAGAGCCAGTCATCGGAGTTCCCATTGTGGCTCAGCGGAAACGAATCAGGTTAGTAACCATGAGGACACAGGTTCAATCTCTGGCCTTGCTAAATGGGTTAAGGGTCCAGCGTTGCCATGAGCTGTGTTGTAGGTCACAGATGTGGCTGGGATCCCACATTGCTGTGGCGCAGGCCTAGGAACCTCCATATGCTGCAGGTGCGGCCCTAGATAAGGCAAAAAGACAAAAAAAAGCCATCGGATTTCCACGGTTCACTAACTAACCGACCTCAGCCCCTCTGTTCCCTTTCCCCCACCTTTTCCAGGTGCGGTGAGGATCTCGGGCAGGATCAGCAGCGGCTCCTGGATGGGCTCTCAGAGCTGGACATCAAGACGGGGGGAATCCCCTCCCAGCTACTGGTGCACGGGGCGCTGGCCTTTCCCCTGGGCTTAGATGCCTCTCTGGGCTGCTTCCTGGCAGCTGCCCGCTACGGCCGGGGCCGGGTTGTCCTGGCTGCCCACGAGGGCATGCTCTGTGCTCCCAAGATGGGGCCTTTTCTGCTCAATGCAGTGCACTGGCTGGCCAGAGGCCAGACGGGCAAAATTGGGGTGCACACACGTCTTAAAAACCTGTGTGACCAGCTGTCCGGGTGCGGCCTGGAATACAGCCTGGTGCCCCATCTGACGACTGACTTGCGTGTCTACTGCTGCGTGGCTTACAGTGACAAGGAGGCCAAGCAGCTGCAGGAGTTTGTGGCCGAGGGCGGGGGCTTGCTGATAGGGGGTCAGGCCTGGTGGTGGGCCTCCCAGAACCCCGGCCACTCCCCTTTGGCTGGTTTCCCCGGTAACGTCATCCTCAACTGCTTTGGCCTCAGCATCCTCGCTCGAACTCTGGAGCCCGGCTCTTTTCCTGTCCCTGGCCCTGAGAAGCAGAGCTACCACTTCCGCAAGGCGCTGTCTGAATTCCAGGCTACCTTGAACCACGGGGGTGGGAACCTGGAAAAGAGCTGGCTGGCAAAACTGGCCGTAGAGGGAGCAGCCTTCCTGCAGATACCCGCAGAAGGGGTCCCTGCCTACGCATCTCTACATCGGCTCCTGAGGAAGATGCTGCGTCTCTCGGGCCTCCCAGCTGTGAGCCGGGACAAGCCAGTGGCCAGTGACTCCTGTGAGGCAGCCGTGCTCTGCCTGGCCACGGAGCTGGCCCGCGCTGGGACTGACTGCTCCCAGCTGGTGCAGGGGCGCGGAACCCGCAGCTCCCATTCATACCCGCTAGAACGTGCCATCACGGTGGAGATCGATGGAAGCAACCCAGGTATGGAATGAGGGGCCTGGGGGCAGGGGGCTGGCTAGTGGGCCTCGAGGGACATCGCAGGTAGGGTCAGGTGCATGCTCGGGTACTTTTGGGGAGATAGGGGGTCTGGGTTCTGCACGGGGCTGAGGAGGGATGCGTTCAAGAAGCATCAGTGGGGGGCTGTACCTCTGGGAGGCGCTGGGAGGCTCCAGGGGGAGGAGTCAGGTGGGCGAGAACTCAGCCTTTCCTGTGGCTTTTGTCAGGCAGCAGTGATTCCTGGGTGAGTACAGGACTGTACCTCCAAGACGGACAAAACGCAGAAGTCTCCTTGTCTGCAGCTGCGACCTCCGCTGGCCTGAAGGTAAGCCTGGAGCACCCACGGCCACATCTCGGAGCCACGGAGCTGCGTCCCAGGCAGGCTCTGGGGGAACAGGGCTCTCGCCGCCAAGTTCTGCCTGTGTTACAGATTTCACAGGTGACAAACAGCTGACTTTCAGGGCCCCCGAGTGCTGAAAGATGCCAGAGCTCCTAGGATCAGCCCCACTCCTTCAAAGCACCCCTCAGATTCCTCCCTCCCGGCTGGGATGTCAGGAGAAGGAGCGCCCGCTACGTGTTCAGGACCTCACCCACTTCCCCAAACACAGCCTTAAACCCTGAAGTGTGCACTTAATGCCATCACTTGCAAAAACGGGCCATCGTGCAGAATGAAAGCACTTCCTGCGTCAGTTCAGAGGGTCGCTTCCTACCGCGGTTAGGATCTCTTTTGTTTCAACCTTCTCTCTCGCACTCTCTTACGTTGGACCTAAGAAAAGCTGTCCTGGGAGTTTCCTTCGTGGCTCAGTCGTTAACGAATCCAACTAGGAACCATGAGGTTGGGGGTTCGATCCCTAACATCTCTAAGTGGGTTAAGGATCCGGCGTTGCCGTGAGCTGTGGTGTAGGTTGCAGACGCGGCTCGGATCCCACGTGGCTGTGGCTGTGGCGAAGGCTGGCAGCTACAGCTCCTGTTAGACCCCTAGCCTGGGAACCTCCATATGCCGCGGGTGCGGCTCTAGATAAAAGGCAAAAACACACACAAAAAAAAAGAAAAAAAAAGGAAAAGCTGTCCTGGGGCCTCCAGACAAACAGCCCTCCGTCCGTCTGACCAGGAGGGGAGGACGGGTCCTCCCGCCTCAGCCCACACCCCGCTGCCTCTGATCGGGCACAAAGGGCTGCCTCACTCCCAGCATCAGCGTCGGCACATGGCCAGACCTCTGGCGAAAGAGCCCAAGTTCCGCTTGGCAGGGGAACCATGGAACCCCTCGGGGTCAGGCCTGGCCACTGTGAAGCTAAGTCCCTAGAAAAACGATTCCATGTAGCTTTCAGTCCGTATGACTTTGGGAGAGCTGAAATCTCATGGGTTTGCATGCGTAGGTCACTGCAGCTGGGCTTTTGCCAATACCCTGCACCCACGCAGTACCGCACGCAAGCCCAGCCCCATGGCACAGAGACCCGGCTTCTCCCCAACACACCGTGAAATTGCCTCCTCAGGTACAGGTTGGCTGCCACACCGATGACTTGACAAGCGCGAGCCAGCTGTCTCGAGCCCCGGTGGTGACTCACCAGTGCTGCATGGACAGGACCAGTCGGTCCGTCTCCTGCCTCTGGGGTGGCCTCCTCTACGTCACTGTGCCCAAGGGCAGTAAGCTGGGCCCTGTGCCTGTCACCATCCAGGGGGCCGTGCCCGCCCCGTATTACAAGTTGGGTGAGTGGACCGAACTTGGAGGGCAGCGGGAGACATGGGGGTGCCGTGGTAGCTATGGGCTGATTGAGGATGGATGGACAGAGGTGACATTCGAGGTGACAGCCAACACCCTGCATCTGTGGAGACTTCGGGGCAGAACAGGGAAGGGTCTGGGGGTCCCCGTCCTGCACATCGCCGCAAGCCGGCCCGCAAGACAATAGTCGATTATTGTGGTGTCCTTCTCCTGGAGTTCAAGTTGTGTTTTTGAGCTCGGGAAAAGTTGAGGAAGCGGGGGACAGGGTCCGTATTCATTCCCAGGTAAGACGTCCTTGGAGGAGTGGAGGAGCCGCCTCCGGGAGAGCCCGGCTCCCTGGGGAGAGCTGGCAACAGACAACGTCATCTTGACGGTGCCAAGTGCAGACCTCCGGATCCTGGAGGACCCAGAGCCCGTGCTCCGCCTCTGGGACGAGATGATGCGGGCTATTGCCAGGCTGGCGGCCCAGCCCTTCCCTTTCCGCCGGCCAGAGAGGATCGTGGCTGACGTTCAGATCTCCGCCGGTGGGTACTCCAGAGGGAAGCTCCTAGTCAGGCATCTCTTTGTTAATTCGCCTTTTTCTGGCCTGAAACTTTCCTCTCCTTTCCTGGGCCACACCCATGGCATATGGAGGTTCCCAGGCTAGGGGTCAAATTGGAGCTGCAGCTGCCGGCCTACACCACAGCCACAGCCACACGGGATCCAAGCCACATCTGATCTACACCACGGCTCACGGCAGCGCCGGATCCCCGAGCCACTGCATGAAGCCAGGGTTCAAATCTACATCCTCATGGATACTAGTCAGAGTCGTTTCCACTGCACTGCAACGGGAACTCCTTTCTTCTGATTTTTTTATAGTATCTTTGTGTTTGGTATCAGAGTGATGGTGACTTCGTAGAATGACTTTAGAATGTACCATCCTCTTCAGTCTTTTGGAAGAGCTGGAGAAGGATCAGTATAAGTTCTTCTTCGTATGTTTGGTGGAATTCACCTGTAAAGCCATCAAGTCCTGGACTTATATTTGTAGGGAGTTTTTTTTTTGTTTTTTTTTTTTTAATTTCAGATTCTATTTCACTGCTGGCTATCAGTCTGTTCAAATTATTTGTTTTTTCCTGGCTCAGTTGAAACTTGTCCATTTCTTCCAGGTTGTACAGTTTGTTGGCATATAACTGTTGGTGTTTTCTTATATTTTTTGTGTTTCCGTGGTACTCGTTGTTATTGCTCTTCTTTCATTTCTTATTTTGTTTATTTGGGTCTTCTCTCTTTTCTCCTTGGTGAGATTAGCCAGAGGTTTGCCAATTTTGTTTATCCTTGCATAAAACTCTTGGTTTTATCGATTGCTTGTTTTTGTTTTTTAATCTCTATTTTATTTATTTTCTATTCCTTCCTTCCTTTTTTTTAAATTTTCTTTTGCCTTTTTAAATGTCCAACATGTGTAAGGCATAATTTTACTAGTGAACTAAGGGAGAAAAGGATGTTTAAGACATGAACCTTGGGAGTTCCCTTCGTGGCTCAGTGGTTAACGAATCCGACTAGGAACCATGAGGTTGCGGGTTCGATCTCTGGCCTTGCTCAGCGGGTTAAGGATCTGACGTTGCTGTGAGCTGTGGTGTAGGTTGCAGACGCGGCTCGGATCCCGCGTGGCTGTGGCTGTGGCAAAGGCCGGCGGCTACAGCTCCTGTTAGACCCCTAGCCTGGGAACCTCCATATGCCGCAGGTGCGGCCCTAGATAAGGCAAAAAGACAAAAAAAAAGACATGAACCTTGATGAGGATGAAACGATGTTGACGTGTGAAAAAGTAAACCATAGTCATCTGCAAGGTGAGATTTCACAGGCTGCCAGGACAGTCTCAGAAAAATTGGTGCTACAAGTTCAAGATGGCAATGACAGTTGTTTTGAGGAGAGGTTAAAATAGAAATATATCCTTCAGATATAACTCAGGCTTGACAATGAAGAGAGGGAGTCTAGAACTTTATGTTAGCATCCGGTGGTTTAGAGCAAAGAAAGACATCTTAAAAAAAAAATAAGGAAACCTGGTTCCAACGTACAGAAAACTCTGGACCTGTTCTCTAATCTTTAGAAAGGACAAGGTTTTCACTGTTAAAAAGTGGTTTACATAGGAGAAGGAATGGCACTGCTCTAGCCTCCAGGGTCTCCAATTCAGACCCAGGGCCTGGTCTCGCAGACTCACATGCAAAGAAACTCACACGAAAGGAAGCCCTGAATTATACCGAGAGCGACTTTGTAAAGTATTGCTATTCTTTGGGGCCAGAGTGAGGGGGAGGCAGTGTGGAGGCTAGGGCCTCTTCAGTTTCCAGCCAAGTCAAGGAAAGGACCTCCTTTGCCATCATCAAGGAGATTCTGGAATTACTGGGGGCGGCCAGGGTGGTGAAGAAAAAAGTTACACAGTGGAGAAGAATGGAGGGAGATGGGTTCGGGTGGACACACCCCCCAACCCCCGGCCCCCCGCCCCTGGCCTCACTCTTCCTTTCGTGTTCCCAGGCTGGATGCACGCAGGCTACCCTATCATGTGCCACCTGGAGTCGGTGCAGGAGCTCATCAGTGAGATGGGCATGAGAAGCAGAGGTCTGTGGGGAGCCGTCCATGAGCTGGGCCACAACCAGCAGCAGCACGGGTGGGAGTTCCCGCCCCACACCACCGAGGCCACCTGCAACCTCTGGTCGGTCTACGTGCACGAGACGGTCCTGGGCATCCCCAGGGCTCAGGCCCACCCAGCTCTGAGGCCCCAAGAACGAGAGAAGAGGATCAGAACACACCTGGGGAAGGGAGCCCCGCTGCACGACTGGAATGTGTGGACGGCTCTGGAAACCTACCTCCAGGTAACGGAGCAGAAATTCAGGGAGACGGGGACCACCAAACACGCTCCATGCCATCACGTCCTGGGTCCCAGGAGCTCAAGTCCTTCACCTCCCCCAGCAGCGGCCCACCGCTGCCCCTGGCTGCGTGGCGGTGCTTCTCAGGTCCTGCACCTCTGCAGTGGACACGATGACTCGCCCTCTAGGATGTCTTGATGATAACAGGAAATGAAAAGTATTATGAGAAGCAAGTAAGTAGGGTGAAATACAAGCTCTTGGCATATTGGTCAAGAGCAGAAACTCTGAGTAAGGCACTCCTGAGACTGAGTCACAGCTCTTCCATTCACTGATTGTTTTTTTTCTTTTGCCTTTTGTCATTTTAGGGCCACACCCGCGGCATGTGGAGGTGCCCAGGCTAGGGGTCTAACAGGAGCTACAGCTGCCGGCCTTCGCCACAGCCACAGCCACGCGGGATCCGAGCCGCGTCTGCGACCTACACCCCAGCTCACGGCAACGCCGGGTCCTTAACCCACTGAGCGAGGCCAGGGATCGAACCCGCAACCTCATGGTTCCTAGTCGGAGTCGTTACCCACTGAGCCACGACAGGAACTCCTTCATGGCTTTCAAGTAAACTCTTCTACCCTAAAAAGTGTGAGCCACTCTCATTTTGAGCCCCTGGTGATATACCAGCTTCTTTCTTGTTGTGCCCGAAGGGCAGTGTTCCACAGAGCAAAACAGTAGCCTCGAAGCTAGTCGCAGATCTGAGATGGCCAAAATAAATAAATAAACAAAGCAAGGATTTTATTATGTTTTCGGAAGGTGTCGCGAATTCCTAGCTTTGGGGTCCGAACCCATCTCAGCCTCCAACCTGTCTGATGCCTAGGGGAAAAAAAATAAAACTGAGGGACTGGGGATATAACTTTTTAAGACTGCAGGTCACCGAATTGAATGATAACTCCTTTATGGGGTTTTTAACCTCTTTTCAGACATCGGGTCCCTGCTAGATTCAGGGCGTCCGGGGCTTGTGGCCAAGGTGTAGAATGAGCCCATGAGCTTGTATTTCTGTGCAGGAGTGAAATGGGGAGACGGGGGGAGGTCAAGGGGTGAAGCGAATGAATGACGAAGCGAAAGAAATCACTGGAAACGAGATGCACTCGGGAACACGGATGCTGCGGCTCCTTTGACAGACCTGTGCCTCATTCTGCACCTTTCTCTTCTCTCCCAGCTCCAGGAGGCCTTCGGGTGGGAGCCGTTCACCCAGCTCTTTGCCGAGTACCAGACTTTCCCTGCCCTCCCCAAGGACAATCCCAGCAAGATGAATCTGTGGGTGAAGAAATTCTCTGAGAAGGTGCAGAAGAATCTGGCTCCTTTCTTTGCAGCCTGGGGCTGGCCTGTCCAGAAGGAGGTGGCTGCCAGCCTGGCCTGCCTGCCTGAGTGGCAAGAAAACCCTGTGAGATTGTACCTCCAGGCTAAGAACTAAAAGAGGTGCAGCAAGGACTGTGTGCGCGCGCGCTTGCGTGTGTGTTTGGAAGGTGGTTGATCACTGACCAGCTCCACCGCTGTGCTTCTTGCCCAGTGTGCCTGCTTCCTACCTGTCCTCAGGAAGGCCTGGAGGGTCCTAAAACAGTGAGACCACCCTTCTCGGGAAGATGCCTCTGTGCCTCTCTTATTGTTTCTCTGCTTGCGTCCTCGCTCTCACCAAGAGATTCGCTCCACCCTCCTCATGCCACAGCAGACCCTCTTTCATCTCGGCGTCTTCAGTTTCTTCAGGCTCTTCTTTGCCTTTATCTAGAGCCGCACCCGCAGCATATGGAGGTTCCCAGGCTAGGGGTCTAACAGGAGCTGTAGCCGCCGGCCTTTGCCACAGCCACAGCCACGCGGGATCCGAGCCGCATCTGCGACCTACACCACAGCTCACGGCAACGCCAGATCCTTAACGCACTGAGCAAGGCCAAGGATCAAACCCGCAACCTCACGGTTCCTAGTTGGATTCGTTAACCACTGAGCCACGACGGGAACTCCCGAGGAAGCTTGTCTTAAACTCAAGGCTTGTATCCAGATGTCCTTTGCTTATTCTTAAGGATGCCCAAACTTTCATACTCAGGTCTGTGAGTATTATTGGACAAAGGAACACATACGTTCTTTTGGGTTACTAGATCCAATATCTGAAATAACCAAATTCCTAGCAACTGGATACATTTCAAAGGAAAGAAATCATCATAGGAGGAGTTCCCATTCTGGTGCAGCAGAAACAAATCCGACTAGCGTCCTCGAAGATGTGGGTTTGATCCCTAGACTTGGTCACTGAGTTAAGGATCCGTGAGCTGTGGTGTAGGTCACAGACGCGGCTGGGATCTGGCGTGGCTGTGGCTGTGGTGTAGACCAGCAGCTGTAGCTCCTAGTCGACCCCTAGCCTGGGAACCTCCATATATATGCTGCATGTGCAGTCCTAAAAAGAAAAAAAGAAATCACATAGGGTATTTTAGAGAAGTAGTAGTGGCTACTTTAAAGTTTTAAAGGAGATGGAAAGAACTATACCTGGTCTTCCGAGCACAATATAGCCACTGACTTATCAGAAGAATGAGCAATTAATTTCAAAAAAGTATTAGTGGCTAGTCACTCTACATGAAACCGCCAAACTTCAAACTTCTGCCAAATACTGTTGAAATGAAATAACAAACATTGCTGGAGTTCCCGTCATGGCACAGTGGTTAACGAATCCAACTAAGAACCATGAGGTTGAGGGTTCGATCCCTGGCCTTGCTCAGTGGGTTAAGGATCTGGCGTTGCCGTGAGCTGTGGTGTAGGTTGCAGACGCGGCTCGGATCCCGCGTTGCTGTGGCTGTGGCGAAGGCCGGCAGCTAACAGCTTCAATTAGACCCCTAGCCTGGGAACCTCCACATGCCGCAGGTGAGGCCCTAAAAAAAATGACAGAATGGCAATAATAATAATAATAATAATAATAATAATAATAATAATAACAGACATTGCTAAAGGGAATGAGAGTGATTTCCGGCTTGACTAAATCTCTTCTCCTTTTTTCCTTTTTTTTCAGGGCCACAGCCGCGGCATATGTAGGTTTCCAGGCTAGGGGTCAAATCATGGCCTTTGCCAACAGCCACAGTAACGTGGGATGCAAGCTCTTCTACGACCTACACCACAGGTCACTTCGACTCTGGATCCTTAACCCACCGAGCGAAGTCAAGGATCGAACCCAAAACCTCATGGTTCCTAGTCCAGTTCATTAACCACTGAGTCACCTCGGGAACTCCTCAATTAAATCTCTTGACCTTGTGGATTCTGATGTTGCTCTTTTCCGCCCCCTTGTGGCCACACAGAAAATTTACAGCTCCTGACCATTAACTTCAGCAGTGAAATTATTCTCATGGAGTTTCTGTCTCAGTTTTAGCTTAAAGGAGACATTCATGTGGCTCTTCCCATGAAGCAACAGATTGTCCAATATGCTTTTCACTTTTAAATCCGTTAAAAAAATCACTCAAATCAATCTATTTTAACTGGAATGGAAACAAATTGTTTAGCTCCTAATACTGTCAAAATGGGTTTAGATTATTGGCACACAGGAGTTACTGCCTTTATCAATTACACGTCTGAAGTTTTAGTTAACACTTCTTCTTACATTTATATATTTCATAAAATAGATGGTTGTTAGAACAAGCCTAATAAACACATGAAAAGATGTTAAACATCCCTCCTCATTAGAAAAATGCAAATCAAAACCACTGTAAGGTACCACCTCACACCGGCCAGAATGGCCATCATCAAAAAGTCTACAAACAGTAAGTGCTGGAGAGGGTGTGGAGAAAAAGGAACCCTATTACACTGCTGGTGGGAATGCAAACTGGTGCAACCTCTGTGGAAAACAGTATGGAGATTCCTCAGAAAACTCAAAATAGAGTTACCATTTGATCCAGCAATCCCACTCCTGGGCATCTATCCAGAGGAAACCATGACTGGAAAAGACACATGGACTCCAGTGTTCATTGCAGCACTCTATGCAATAGCCAGGTCATGGAAACAACCTAAATGCCCATCGACAGAAGAGTGGATAGGGAAGATATGGTACATACACACATTGGAATATTACTCAGCCATTAAAAGGAACGAAATACCAACATTTATAGCAACATGGGTGGACCTAGAAATTATCATGTGAAATGGACCAGTCAGACAATGAGGCAGCAACACACAATGCTACCGCTTAAGTGCGGAAACTGAAAAGACACAATGAACTTCTTTGCAGAACAGACAATGACTCACAGACTTTGGAAAACCTATAGTTTCCAAATAAGACGATCTGGGGGGTGGGGGGGATGCACTGAGGGTTTGGGACACAAAATCTATCGAAATGACTTGTGATGATTTTTGTACACCTATAATTGAAATAAAATTCATTGTTATGTATAAAAAAATAAATAAATAAAATAAACTTCCAAAAACAAAAAAAGAGGGAACAAGCCTAAGAGCCTTCCCAAAAGATGCCTTTGGGGCCATAGAGCTGTCTAGACCATAGAGAAATATTCTCCCAAAGTAAACATAAGCTTCCTCTCACTTACACTCCCTCTTCTGAACTAGAGGTAGTCCATTCAAGATTTGGGCAGGCTTCTCCAGCTCAGTCCTTCAGGATATGCATAAATTAGTGAGCTCCCAGTGGGGAAAAGAATTAGTAAGATGTTTACAAGCTTTTCGGGTCACAGTACAGGCTGCTTTTCCTCTTGTCTCATTCCACACAGAAAGAGAAATTTGGCCCCACCTGGTGCCTCCAAGCACCAGTTTGGAGGTGAAACTGGGGGGAAAAAAATCTCACAGAAGGACGTCAAGCGGTATAAACTATTTGTTAATAATTGACTAATGACAAGCTCTCCAGCCACACGATGGTTGAGGCTAATAAGACCTCTGCCCCCAAAAATGTCAAAGTATGTTAGGAAATATGCTAAAACCAATTCAGGAGGCGTCTCACCCATATCTCAGTCAATCATCGCCTCATCAAATGGGAGCTACGATCAGGGAATTCTGAGTCTACTCTTAAGATCAGAGTTCTGACCTAATGGGTTTTGTTTGTTTAATTCTGACAGCTGCATGCAGCATATGGAAGTTCCTGGGGCAGGAATTGAACCCTGTGCCACAGCTGCGACACTGCTGGATCCCTGCACCAGGCCGGGGATTGAACCCATGCTTTCACAGAGACCCAAGCTGCTGCAGTCAGACTCTTAACCCACTGTGCCACAGCAGGAACTCCATATGTCTTTATTTTGCTTCTCTGTTCTCAAACTTTTTGTCAAGAGTTTTGTGGCCCGGCTTAAGACAACGCTGAAAGCAACATCTACGTCCTGCCCAAAGACCTTTTTCCTGGAAAAATTATGTAATATTGTATTTTTTTATTTCATGGGACTTACAATGTTGTGTTCATTTCAGGTGTACAACAAAGTGAATCAATTATACATACACCTATAACTGTTCTTTTTCAGATTATTCTCCCATATAGGTTATTACAGATTATTGAGTAAATTTCCCTGTGCTATTCAGTAGGTCTTTGTTACTTTTCTATTTTATATATAGTACCGTGTATATGTTAAATCCCAGCTGCTTAATTTATTCCTCCCTCCAACATTTCTCCTCTGCCCAAAGACCTTAAAAGTTCATGGAATCAAATGCTTAGATACACAGAAAGCCTCTCCATTGATCTAAGACCTGGAGTCAAACCCTAGTGTGTGTGGGACAACTGGGACAACAGATCCGAAAGGATACAGAACAAATAAATCTGAAAACAGCTGGTTAAATATACAGATTAAGTGCAGATTTAGTGCCAACCAAATGTGTGTGTGTGTGTGTGTGTGTGTGTGTGTGTGTGTGTGTGTGTGTGTGTTAGAAAAGCTTCTGAGCAGAATTATGCACTGGATACCTTAGAGTTGATGTCTCAGGAGCTCTAGCTGTCCCTCTAGTGGCAGGAAATTGATGTCTGAATGTGGGCAGTTGGTTGCCCGTAGAAGGTCTGAGCCAGTGTATCTCTTTAATTACACCCAAATCTTACATTCAGCTGGAAAAGCACAAATAATGAGATCATACTGAGGAAGATTGTAAGCTATTTCCCTTTGTCTTTACTTGAACCAAGACTCCTTGAGGTACGCAGTTCAGAGTTTAAGGCAATAGTGATTTAAATTAATTCAACTATTATGATTTCCTATCAAAAATATTCACCACCTCTTAGGACCCCCTCCAGAGATGCTGAGATCTTGGGATGGGGTGGGGAATTGGGACATAGTTTTATGATATTTCAAGATCAAATTTAGGAGTTCCCGTCGTGGCACAGTGGAAATGAATCCAACTAGGAACCATGAGGTTGCGGGTTCAATCCCTGGCCTCACTCAGTGGGTTAAGGATCCTGCGTTGCTGTGAGCTGCGGTGTAGGTCGCAGACGTGGCTTGGATCCTGCGTGGCTGTGACTGTGGTGTAGGCCGGCGGCTAGAGCTCCTGTTAGACCCCTAGCCTGGGAACCTCCATATGCCGCGACTGTGGCCCTAGAAAAGGCAAAAAAAAAAAAAAAAAAAGACAAAGAAAAAAAGAAAAAGCTTTCAAAGGCTGTCACAAATTAGTTTTATCAAAACTTAAACTTCATAATCCATTAACATTCTCCCCCTTTTGGTACAAAGTGCCATATCTTTTACAAATGCTAAAGGGAACAAACAAATTCAGCAAATCAATCACTAGGCACCTTAGCTTCTAAGTGAATGGATGTTTAAAATATTAGCCATGCCGGAGTTCCCTTCGTGGCTCAGTGGTTAACGAATCCGACCAAGAACCACGGGGTTGCGGGTTCGATCCTTGGCCTTGCTCAGTGGGTTAAGGATCCGGCGTTGCCCTGAGCTGTGGTGTAGGTTGCAGATGCGGCTCGGATCCCGCGTGGCTGTGGCTGTGGCGAAGGCCGGCGGCTACAGCTCCTGTTAGACCCCTAGCCTGGGAACCTCCATATGCTGTGGGTGCGGCCCTAGATAAAAAAGGCAAAAAGACAAAATAATAATAATAATAAAATAAATAAAATATTAGCCATGCCTGCACCAGGATGCACTGCTCTCGACTGCCACCAGAGGGCAGTGGTCCAACTCAGAATGCCCAGTCTGGCCCCATCTGGCCAGTCGCTGTATTTTGATTTCCTAACCCAGGATTAAAGAACTAAGGTGAAACCTCAAAGGATAAACGTCCCCCAAGGACATCCCCAGCGCAGTCACTGACCTTTCTGTGTTGGCTCATTTTGTCAAAGGCCTTTCCTATCATGTCTTGGTCCACGTTTCTCACCAAAGGTGAAAGAAGCTTTGCAGAAGCCCCCTCGCTCACCGCAGGGAAATACAACCGTGCAGGGCATGACGGTGAGAAATGCGAGGAGCCTGGGACCATCTCAGAGCCTAAAGCATCGCAGTCTCCGTTCCAGATGCAGACCCAGAAAGAAGTGACCCGAGATCTGCAAGAAGCACCACTGAGTGTCATTCAGGGGTTCCAGGAGGTCTTCCCAGCCCAGCGCGGCTCTCGCAAGAGGAAGCAGGATATTTCCTCAAGGTCACCGTGTCCTCTTCCTGATATGGAGCACCTCCAGAACACCCACTCATCACTCCTATCCACAGAACTCTTCTCTCACGGCCAGACTGGAGCCATAATTCCGACGAGGTGAGCCTCTGTGCTTCCGGAACGTGAGTGTCCCTGCTGTGCACGCCCAAAGTGAAGGGAGTCTTTCTAAGGTTCTTTCTCTGTGGCTCGGAACTGGGGGCCACATGCCAGGGGCTCAAGGCAACAGCGAGAGGACGTGAACCCTTGGGTTCTTGTATCAGAGAAAGACACAAATGCACGCGTTTCGGTTAGACCCTCCGGGCGCCAGGGACGCCAGAGAAGTCCCCTTCCTGGTGGCCCGTTTGCTCTTTCCGATTTTCTTTGCACTCTGATGCTGTTTTCTTTTATGCGGGACATCTTGATCCTTCTTGGGTCTGAGTCGACAAGAGTCTGATGTTTGTCTGTTCGGCTGCCACATGGCAGCGTATCAGGGCTGGGAAGGACCGAAGGACCTCATCATGTTATACGCCAGGTAAGAAAACTGGGAGACGGTGCTCTGCCACTGAAGCTCTTGGGTCCAACGGATAGGCAACAGCGACAGCAAAGGACAGGCATCAAACCTCAAGTTATTTTTGAAAGAATTTTCACGTTTCGAAAAAATTTTTGACGTTGTCACCAAAGGTGGGGGGGCGCTTACAGGATTTTGTTTGCTTTTCTTTGATAGAAATGAGTACCTGGGAGTTCCCGTCGTGGCTCAGTGGTTAACAAATCCGACTAGGAACCATGAGGTTGCGGGTTCAATCCCTGGCCTCGCTCAGTGGGTTAAGGATCCGGCGTTGCCATGAGCTGTGGTGTAGGTTGCAGACGCGGCTCGGATCCCGCGTGGCTGTGGCTGTGGCGAAGGCCGGCGGCTACAGCTCCTGTTAGACCCCTAGCCTGGGAACCTCCATATGCTGCAGGTGCAGCCCTAGAAAAGGCAAAAAGACAAAAAAAAAAAAAAACTTTCTCCATGATTGGAATGGAGTTGTCAGTCAAAGGACCACAGCATTTCCATCATAAGAGTAAGGATAAGGAGTTTCCATTGTGGCTCAGCGGGTTAAGAACCTGACATAATGTCCATGAGGATAGGAGTTCAATCCCTTGCCTCGCTCAGTGCATTAAGGGTCCAGGGTTGCTCCAAGCTGTGGCTAGATCACAGATGCAGCTTAGATCCAGGGTTGCAGTTGCAGTTCCAATTTGACCTCTGACTTGGGAACCTCCATATGCTGAGCGTGTGACTGTAAAAGAAAAAAAAACAGTGAAGGACAAGACCATGGACCTAAGTGGCTGGACCATGTGTTCACATGATTTAAGTAGAACCAGGTAGTGTCCTTTTATGATAAGTAATAAAGTTATTGAAGGGCGGAAGAATTTTTTTTTTTTCTGAGATCATGGCTTTGAAGCCAGGAGCTGCCTTGGCAATATCACCTTCCCATAAAGAGAGGCTGATGGACAATGAAACCCACACAAAGGGAAACAACGGCAATCAAAGACAAAGATCTACGTCCCTAAGGATAGTGCTCAAAAATCTGGATCCAGTAGTGCTTGAGGCTGTTTCAGCTCTCAAGCTTTTTTGTTTCTTGCATCAATAAATTGCTTCCAGGAGTTCCCATCATGGCTCAGTGGTTAAGGAATCCAACTAGGAACAATGAGGTTGCAGGTTCGATCCCTGGCCTTGCTCAGTGGGTTAAGGATCCGGCGTTGCCCTGAGCTGTGATGTAGGTCGCAGATGTGGCTCAGATCCCGCGTGGCTGTGGCTGTGGCGAAGGCTGGCGGCTACAGCTCCTGTTAGACCCCTAGCCTGGGATCCTCCATATGCCGCGGGTGCGGCCCTAGATAAGGCAAAAAGACAAAATAATAATAATAAGAATAATAATAATAAATTGCTTCGTTTTGCTTCTACAAGTTTGAGCTGAGTTCCTATTATCTGTCGTCTGAAAAGTCCAACTAAAACATTTCCCCTTCCTTAAGTCCCGTCCAGTTTGCTGTTGGAGCCGTGGTCCTGGGTTTTCTCACAGAGCACTGCCTGGACTAGAACGATTTCCCATCGTCTTTACTCACAGTGGATGAGCTGCAGTGCACCATGAGCCAGGACAGTGGAAACGCAAGTTGGCTTCCCACCGATGGTAAAGTTAACCAACAGTCACCAAGGCCTTTGCCTCCAATAATCCATGATTCTGAAGCCACACATTCTTGATCTTGAAAGTACTTTTGGCTGGAGAGACGAGACAAAGAACTTGCTTTTTCCAGCTTTGGAAAGACAGGAGTCTAGTTGGAAAGTCTGATCACCAGTGGTTCTCTGTCTCTTCTTTGCAGTCTCTATTTGAAGATTATTTCTTTTCTTTTCTTTTTTTTTTAAGGAATCGCCATACTGTTCTCCATAGTGGTTGCAGCAATTTACATTCCCACCAGCAGTGCAGGTGGACTCCCTTTTCTTCACACCCTCTCCCATACTTACTTGTTTGTAGACTTTTTTTTTTTCCTGGCCTTTTTATGTACGCACCTGTGGCATATGCAGGTTCCCAGGCTAGGGATTGAATCATAGCTACTGATGCTGGCCTACGCCACAGCCACAGCAACACCAGATTGGAGCCTCGACAGAAACCTATACCATGGCTCACAGCAATGCCGGATCCTTAAGCCACCAAGCAAGGCCAGGGATCGAACCCATGTCTTCATGGATACTGGTTGGGTTCGTTAGCTGCTGAGCCGCAATGGGAACTCCTGAGGATCGTTTCTTAGAGGAAACCCTATGCCCAGGTGCTCCTTGACCACGCACACTGTTTACCTGCAATCGTAACAGCCACACTTCATTCAACACCTCTACCCACATCTGCGTGTAACGTGTGTCTAATGTTCTCGGCCCTCACCAGCCTGTACGTTGCATGAAGCCAGGTCTGGCGTCGGCACTTCTCAGAGCTTTCTAGCACAGTTCCTGATTTATTGAAAGTTTTTGGTGGATTGGAGTTCCCTTTGTGGCTCAGTGGTTAACGAATCCAACTAGGAACCATGAGGTTGCAGGTAGGTTCGATCCCTGGCCTCACTCAGTGGGTTGAGGATCCGGTGTTGCCGTGAGCTGCGGTGTAGGTTGCAGACGCGGCTCGGATCCCGCGTGGCTGTGGCTGTGGCGAAAGCCAGTGGCTACAGCTCCTGTTAGACCCCTAGCCTGAGAACCACCATATGCCGCAGGTGTGGCTCTAGATAAAGGCAAAAAGACAAAAAAAAAAAGGAAGTTTTTGGTGGATAAACGTATACCAGACTGATTAAAGATTCCCAACATCTGTCCCACTGAAAACAATATAGAGACCCATGATATTTACTGAAATTCAAAGGAATTCTTCCATTATTCCACAAGAGAACTGCAATATGACTTTAGCCTTTCCTCTATTTTTTTACACCGCATACCTAGCTACAGAAATGTTGCCCATATTAGTGATCAGACTGGATGAATGGGAATTTTCCATTGGTCACCTGCGCATTCCTCGTGTATATTCAAGACTCAGTACTTAAAAGAAGGTTTTTAGCAAAATTTTTGTGCGTAATGATGGAAACTTTCAAGGGATGTAATCAGTTTTTAAATAAACTCCTTAGGCCCTGGACATTTTATCATCCCTGTCTTCAGTTCTTCCACACCTGTTTCTTTTCTAGCCTCATTTGAACTTCAGCCAACCTTATTCTCTCTCAACTATCACTTCCCCCGGTCCTGCTGTTTGTCATGACATTCTGGCTCAAAGGCATTCCTCATGCCAGGATGATCCCCAAATCTCTTTATAGCATCAACCAAAACGTCCCAGTCCTTTCCTGTCTGTCCTCAAGATGGCACACTACGCACAGGTTCCAGAATCTTCCACCTGGGCCCTAAAGTACTAGAAAGACAACATCTTTTCTTTTCTTTTTTTTGGTCTTTTCTAGGGCCACACCCGCAGCATATGGAGGTTCCCAGCCTAGGGGTCTAACAGGAGCTGGAGCCGCCAGCTGTCCCCACAGCCACAGCCACCGCGTCTGCCACCTACACCACAGCTGACGGCAATGCCGGATCCTTAACCCACTGAGCGAGGCCAGGGATCGAACCTGCAACCTCATGGTTCCCAGTCGGATTCGTTAACCACTGAGCCACGATGGGAACTCCCGACAAAGTCTTTTAAAAAACTCTTAACACAGCTTTGGAAAGCCAGAAGGAAGTCCCCCCTGAAAGATCCAGGGCGACTGTTATCATGTGGTAAAAGAAAACCAAGGCCCGCCCAGCACAAAGTGCTTTACAGAGTAGGAGTTGTTGTGGACAGTCCCCAAGTTCCGAGAAAGTAGATTGGGGGAGCAGATAAATCTCAAGAATGCAAGGATAATACGATTCTGCGTGTCTCAGATGTTTGCTGGATTCACCTCTTTATTATAAGGGGGAAAACTTTACGGTTATGCAAAATAATAGTTTGAAAACTTCGAGACATAGTCGTGATTAAACAATCGGCAGCACACTGAAGTAGGAAATTCCTGTAGCAAACAGTGTAGCTATCAGAAACCTTTAGTAAGCCTCTTACTCCATACGAAAAAGTTAGAAACATTCCTATTCAATTCAAGAACACAAGAAGAATGTTCACTCACAATGCTCAATTAAGCATATCCTTGGAGATCCATGGACAAAAACAAAACAAAACAAAACCACAAACTGGAAAGGAAGGACGAAAACAGTTATTATTTTCAGAAAATACAGCCATCTACATTTTGAGGGCAGATCTGACAGACTTAGGGGATGATTTTGATGGGGACAAAGAGATCTAGGCTGCCAACTCAGGTCTTGGTTTGAGCCCTCAGCGTTTTTCGTATCTTCACCTGAGATAGTGGGAAATCAAAGTATGGGATTAAATGAAAACATGGCATAGTCAGGAGTACACATTGTGGCTCAGTGGAAACAAATCCATCTAGCGTCCATGAGGATTCAGGGTCGATCCCTGGCCTTGCTCAGTGGGTTAAGGATCTGGCATTGCCACGAGTAGCTCCGATCCTGTGTTGCTATGGCCGTGGTGTAGGCCAGTAGCTATAGCTCTGATTTGACCCCTAGCCTGGGAAACTCTATATGCCACGGGTATGGTCCTAAAAAACATAATAAAACAAAAAAACCCACATGAACTAGTCAGTCTGATACATGAGACTAGACTTTAGAGGTTTGGAGTATAGAAACAAAAGGATATTAGATAGACAGTTTGATAGATGAGTCTAGACTGCAGGGTAAAGTTCAAGTCTGAAGATATAAATCCAGAATTCATTAGAATAGATGGTATTCAAGCTTTAGGCCCCACTGAATTCCTTAAGAAGAATACTTAGAAGGCTGTATTTTGAGGCAAGGAAACGAGACTGGTTTATTGAGAAAAGAAGGAAGCCCGAATGTATTACAGTATCACAAAAGTGTGGGAAAGAAAACATATATTTTTTTTTATAGCAGAGGAAGGGGGAGAAGTCAAGCCATGATGCTGAATGCTCACGAAAAAGTCATGTAAGAGGGGGTTAGAGATACAATTTTAGGGTCATTTCTTGTGGAGGTTGTTGGTGATCTCATCAAGCTAGGTTGTGGCTGAGTCAGAGAACAGCTGGACAATGGGAGGTGAGGAATTTGAGACAAGCCACATTTAAAACACTTTTGATACATTTTTCTTGGTAAGGAAGCAAAGGATGGGGTAATAACTGGAGGGAGAAAGGACTAGGAAGTTTTTGTTGTTGTTTTGGGTTTTGTCGTTGGGTTTGGTTTTGTTTTGTTTTCCTAGTCTTTTTAGGGCCGCGTCTGCAGCCTGTGGCGGTTCCCAGGCTAGGGGCTGAATCAGAGCTACAGCTGCCGGCCTACACCACAGTCACAGCAACGCCAGGTCCAAGCGGCATCTGCAAACTACACCACAGCTCACAGCAACGCCGGATCCTTAACCCACTGAGTGAGGCCAGGGATCGAACCCGTGTTCCTCATGGATTCTAGTCAGGTTCATTTACCACTGAGCCACGAAGAGAACTCTGGAGGGAGAAATTTTGACTTAGGTACTTGAAAGAGGGAAAAGGTAAATTAAAGTTACTTTTACATGAAATTCTAACGTAATTTTCAGGTAAAAGGAAAGAGATTAGATAGAACACGATCAGCCAAAGTGATTTTCTATTAATTCACCTGGATTTGAAATTTATTATAGGCTTAATGTTTAAGAGACTAATGTGTAGGGGAGTTCCCATCGTGGCGCAGTGGTTAACGAATCCGACTAGGATCCATGAGGTTGCGGGTTCGATCCCCTAGCAGTGAGCTGCGGTGTAGGTTGCAGATGTGACTCGGATCTGGCATTGCTGTGGCTGTGGCGTAGGCCAGCAGCCATAGCTCTGATTCGACCCTTCAACCCCTAGCCTGGGAACCTCCATATGCCGTGGGTGCGGCCCTAAAAGAAAAAGACAGAAAAAAAAAAGAGAGTGACTAATGTGTAAAAGGTATTTTTCTTTTAAAAATATCTAATTAACTCAGAGATTATTTTTGTAACAGTAAAATATCAAGGAGTTTTTCACCCAACAACAATACCTTACTTCTGAATATGTCTTTGGGTATCTAGGATAAACCTATGTTGACAAAAGCCATTAATTCATAGCTAAAATCCTCCTATGGATGAAAAAGTGGAAATCTGACTCCGTTTGTACAGATGGCCTATTTGTGCTCCACTTATTAATTCTATTTAATAATAAACTGACACAAGGGCTTTTTTAGTTTTTTGTTTGTTTGTTTCCCCTCTCTGTTGGCTGCTCAGTATTTGGGTCGGCATTCTGTTTGGGGTCTTCCTCAAATAGCCTGAGTCACTGTGAAAGACAGGGTCCTTCTTCACAGCACACAAGCTAAAAATGCCAAATATGTGTATTTCTTCCCTTGGACCCTGTAGCTAGAGAGGAGTCGGCTGTGTCCACTGGGACACTTCATAGCCAGCCGATAACCCAAGGGGAGGGAGAAGTGTGGACTTAATTCTGTTGGGGGCATCCGGTGGCCAGTAGCCACAGCAGCCACATCCTAACCAAACTCTTCCTGTAGCATAATTTTTGCTGCACTTCTGAACATCCGGATCCTGGTTCCTAGTGTATTCCGGCCCAATTCTCCATAGACCACCATATGTTATGAGAGCTGCCCAAACTGCTTCTCGTAAATTCCTTTCTGGTGGAAGCTAGCCAAGTCTTTCTTGTCTGTGGCTTTCCAGCCAAGATCCCTGAGTGCTGCGCTCGGTACGTTCACAACCGTACTGTCCCCAGGCCAACCGGACAGCCTCTTCCTCCAAGAATTCCACTCCAGTCTTGGAATCTCTGGGCACCCAAATATTACCTGCATGTTCTCTTTGCATTAGGTTCTGTTTAGCTCCTGATGCTCTAAATCGTGGGCACCTAAAGTTGGTTTGATTTATTTATTTATTTATTTATTTATTTATTGTCTCCTTGCCTTATCTAGGGCCGCACCCGCGGCATATGGAGGTTCCCAGGCTAGGGGTCTAACAGGAGCTGTAGCTGCTGGCCTTCGCCACAGCCACAGCAATGCGGGATCTGAGCCACGTCTGCAACCTACACCACAGCTCACGGCAACGCCGGATCCTTAACCCACTGAGCAAGGGCAGGGATCGAACCCGCAACCCCGTGGTTCTTGGTCGGATTCGTTAACCACTGAGCCATGAAGGGAACTCCTCAGTAACTATTTCTTGAAAAGTAAATCCTGGGACAAAAATAAGAAAACAGTACGGAATCACGGTGAGAAAGTTGCAATAAGGGTCGGAAAACAAAGCATTCTCTACTTTTCTCTGCTACCTCGAGGTACTCTCTGGATATCATTTTCCTTATTTGTGAAATGCAGAGGCAAAAGAGCTCTGATTACGTTTCATTCAGAAATTCTTTGATTTGGGAATAAATATACTGAAGATCGGGTGCTAAGACTCAGAATTCTGCTGTACGAGTTTAAAAAAAAAAAGGGTTCTTCTTCGGTGAGAAAAAATGGGGTCGTATATCATCTGTTCTCTCAGCCCTCATGATAAATGTGGGCTTTAATCACTAGTAAAATCTTACGTGCCAATGTGTCAGGTTTGTACACCCAGCATGAGTTCCCGCCAGGGGATGTCAAGGGGCTGGGCAAACCCATATTCCCACAGCACTTCCTAAGACTACTTTCTTCTTCTGGTTAAACTCACTGGTGCAAATTGCCCAACTGGGTTTTAATTAAAGCACAGCTTCTACCTTCCCCTGGGTCTTTCTATTATACACACGTCTCTTCTCTTAGCACTTCTTTCGTTTCCCCCCAAGTGCCTTTGCACAGGCCCATGGTGAAGAACCCTGACAATAATGAGGCCCCAGGAACTGGTTCAAAGCCTCCTGTAAAACTTTTTAAATTAAACCCTTGAGATTTTAAGAGTTGTAATTAGAAGGCATGATCTGAAGTGAACTGATGTAACCCCATGGGTCTGCTGGGTTCTGGGTGCTAAAGGCCTGGCAGAGAAGACAAGTTCCCACCACTGACCATCCTGCCCTGAAAGTGGGTCAAGTCTCCCTTGAACCTTTGGGAAGTATCCCACATTCTCTTCTTGCTGAACAGTTAGCGTGAAATTATTGAAACATTATCAGGAGTTCCCGTCGTGGTGCAGGGGTTAACGAATCCAGTTAAGAACCATGAGGTTGCGGGTTCGATCCCTGGCCTTGTTCAGTGGGTTAAGGATCCGGCGTTGCCGTGAGCTGGGGTGTAGGTTGCAGACGCGGCTCGGATCCTGCATGGCTGTGGCTGTGGTGTAGGCCAGTGGATACAGCTCCTGTTAGACCCCTAGCCTGGGAACCTCCATATGCCGCGGGTGTAGCCCTAAAATGACAAAAGGCAAAAAAAAAAAAAGAAAAGAAAAGAAACATTATCAGAAGCTCATAACATTGACCGAAAACCCATAGAATCAGATTTGAAATCCACAGGAGGAGCTTCTGAGTCTCGAAAGCAAGAAAACCAGAAATCGTCTAATAACAATAAAGAATCTAGTTAGGATGTCATGGATTGGACGAATGAGAAGCAAATATCTTCAAGCGTATTTCACATCTTCTGAAAATTGAAATCTCAAGGGGAAGAATCTGTCTGACTCCGCCTGGGCCGCATGCCCATCCCCTGAACAGGAGAGCCCAGGACCAGTGGTTATTGTTTACTGTGAAGGAGTTACAGCCTAAAGTCAGATCTGGCTAATGACAGGAGGAAAATAAATGAAAAAAATGAATGAATGAATGAATGAATGAATGAATAAATAAATAAATAAATAAATAAAATAACCACCTATCTTCTGTACTTGGTATATACACCCACACTGCAGAAGATGAAATAATTCTATAATTTTTGTTTTTTTGCCTTATCTAGGGTCGCCCCTGTGGCATATGGAGGTTCCCAGGCTAGGGGTCTAACAGGAGCTGTAGCTGCCGGCCTACACCACAGCCACAGCCACGCGGGATCCGAGCCGCATCTGCAACCTACACCACAGCTCACTGCAACGCCGGATCCTTAACCCACTGAGCAAGGCCAGGGATCGAACCCACAACCTCATGGTTCTTAACCGGATTCGTTAACCACTGAGCCACGACGGGAACTCCGAAGATGAAATACTTCTGAAGAAACTTCCATTTGTGCTTGAGATCTACCATGTGAGGTCACCTCTTCTTCCTCCTAGACCTCACTAAAATGAAAATTCTGGGACTGCAAAAGTTATGTCTTCAAGGATTAAGAAAAGAGTGGAGAAGAGCAACATATTTTTTTTGTTGTTTTCTTAACTTTGAAAAAAGGCAAATCTACAGACAATTTAACAAATAGTACAATGAACACACATACACGTCAGCTGGATTCCTCTATTATTAATATTTTGTCACATTTGCCATTTTATCTCTCCCCATTTCTATTTTTGCTGGACCATTTGAATATTCCAGATCTCATAACGCTTCATAACTAAATACTTCAACCCATTTCACCTAAGAAAAAGCATATTCTCCCAAGAAAGCACAGTGCCATTATCACACCCAAGAAATTTAACATATATAAAAGTATTATCCAAAACACAGTTCGTATGAAAAAAAGTCTTTAGTTGTCTCTCTTTTTTTTCTTTTTTTTTTAATTTTTTTTTATTTATTTTTTTTCCATTATACCCAGCTGCACAGCGTGGTGACAGGGTTACACATATATATATGGATTCATCACAAGTGATTAGACATAGTTCCCAGTGCTATACAGTAGGATCTCCTTGCTTTTCCATCCCTGAGGCAACAGTCTACAACTATTTTAATCTTTGCAAATAAAGACGGATAAGTAACTAACTTAGCTGACCAAGGGAAATAGAAACCTAAACTGAAAATATAGGGGAGCTAAAGGCTAGATCTATTCTGCAGATTACTAGAAAGCTTCTGGAATTGGGGAAGAGGAGGGCTTTGAAAGCTGGAGAACATAAGGGCTGATTAAAAAGCCTGCACTGGAGTTCCCACTATGGTGCAACGGGATTGGCTGCAGTATCTCTGCAGTGCCAGGATGCAGGTTCAAGTCCCGGCCTGGCACAGTGGATTAAAGGATCAGGTTGCAATTGTAGCTCAGATCTGATCCCTGGCCTGGGAACTACATATGCCCTGGGGTGGCCGAAGAAGAAGAAGAAGAAGAAGAAGAAGAAGAAGAAGAAGAAGAAGAAGAAGAAAGGCCTGCACAGAAACACTTAGATCCCTTCAATGAATGAGCTGCCCCTACTCTAATATTACAGAAAACATACACACACACACAAATCTCAGGAGAAAGAAAAATACTGCAAAATGTATATATAATGCATCTCCTCAGAGAAATTACAAAAGGTAACAGCATCTACCAAATGAAAACAAATAGAACATCACATTACACAAGAAAGAGAAATATTATAGAATAAAATGTTCTTTAAAATCAGAACTTTGGGGAGTTCCCATCGTGGCTCAGTGGTAATGAACCCAACCAGTATCCATGAGGATGTGGGTTCAGTCCTTGGCCTGATTCAGTGGGTTAAGAATCCAGCATTGCCATGAGCTGTGGTGTAGGTCGCAGATGCGGCTCAGATCTGGTATTGCTGAGGTTGTGGCGTAGGCCACCAGCTGTAGCTCCAGTTTGACCCCTAGCCTGGGAACCTCCATATGCCATGGGTGTGGCCCTAAAACGAAAAAAAAAAAAGACAAAATAAAAAATTAGAACTCTGACAGGAGAAATGAAAAAATTCATTGAAAGTGTAGGACAACAGTCAAGAAAAAATCTCACTTATATAAGTATAGCAAAAAGACACAGAGGAAAAGCTAGAGAAAATGTACATGAAAGAGAGAATGAAAGCTAGAAAGAAAGGAAGGAAAGAAAGAAAGAAAACAAGAAAGCGTGGTCCAAAAGGTTTAATACCTGAGTTGGAGTCAGAAAAAGAAAGAACTAAGAAAGTGGAGGGAAAACATTATCAAAAACATGATAAATGAGTATTTCCTAGAACAAAGGACATGAATTTCAAGATTGAATGAACCCACTAAGGCACTTATGATTCTTTTCTAAAATGACCCACACCAGGATTTCCCGTTGTGGCTCAGTGGTTAACGAATCCGACTAGGAACGGTGAGGTTGCGGGTTCGATCCCTGGCCTTGCTCAGTGGGTTAAGGATCCCGCGTTGCCGTGAGCTGTGGTGTAGGTTGCAGATGCGGCTCGGATCCTGTGTTGCTGTGGCTGTGGTGTAGGCCGGCGGCTACAGCTCCTGTTAGATCCCTAGCCTGGGAATCTCCATATGCTGCATCTGAGGCCCTTAAAAGACAAAAAAAAAAGAATAGATTAAGATTGTTTTTTAAGTATGCCAGAAGAAATAATGGAAAAAGGGGATTGAGGAGCAGAAGTAAGAGGTACGCACGTGCAGTGTAGGGGACAGATACCGTTTTTAGCCTTACGTATTATTTTTTAACTTTGTTTTTTGTTTATTTTTGTTTATTTTACTTTTTGTTGTTTATTTTTGTTTATTTTATTGTTGACTTACAATGTTGGGTTAGTTTCAGATGTACAGCAGAGTGAATCCATGACACATATTCACACATCTGCTTTTTTTCAGATTCTTTTCCCATATAAGTTATTACAGAATATTGAGTAGATGACCCGTGCTGTACAGCAGGTCCTTGTTACCTATCCGTTTTATATATAATAGTGTGTATATGTTAATCGTAACCTCCTAATGTGTCTCTCCTACCCACCTTTCCCCTTCGGTAACCTTCAGTTTGATTCTGAAAGCTTTGAGTCTGTTTCTGTTCTGCAAACACGTTTTTTTGAATCATTTTTTTTAAATTAGATTCCACAATAAAACCTCAACTGAAAAAGAAGGGTATTTTCTTGCAGGGGCTTGAGGATGAGGTAGGGTCTGTGGTAAGATTCGTGAAGCAGGCTTGCAAGAAGCCATGCAGCAGCGGCCAGCAGAGGTAGCCGACTTGCCAGCCACCACTCGCACAGCCATGGAGCCATCCTGGGTGGGCTTTTCCAGAGGCTGGATGGCTGAGAAGCCTTTGGAGAGATGCTAAGGGCAGGAGAGCTCTCCAGGTGACACCCAGATAGGAGCTGCAGCCAGCAGGAGTAAGAAAAAAATTTCTTGGTATTTTGGAGTAAGTAACAAGATTGGATTCTTAGATTCAATCCCACCTAAAGGGCTTCTAAAGTCGAGAGATACAGCCCCGGAGAATATGCAGAGGGCTAGTCCTCCAGGAGAAGAATTGGACTGTGCCCTGCTATTGTTCTATGTAAATGCACTAGGGCAATTAAGGAGATAATAATCTATGGGATTTAGTGAGGGCTTTGTGCCACGCATTACACTCAGCACCGCACAGCTCGAGAACTTTGCACCCTCTCTGTAACCCTATAAATTGGCATATAGAGAACACTGCCTGAGCCTCAGGTATCAGGCTAATATTCCGTTCAATTCTCAGAATGGCTAGAGGTACGACTGTTATCATCCCTATCTTATAGTTGGAGAAACTGAGAAGCTGAAAAGTCCATCATTTTCTCAACGGCACACAGCTAACAAAAGGCCAAGTTGGGATCACAGACTGTGTGATTCTGAAGCCTGCTCATGGAATCATCACACGCAGTCCTGGACTAAAGCAACAGATGGCAAAACTGGGAATTTAAGAAAGAATTTCGGAGCCGTGGTTAACAAATCCGACTAAGAGCCATGAGGTTGCGTGTTCGATCCCTGCCCTTGCTCAGTGGGTTAAGGATCCGGCGTTGCCGTGAGCTGTGGTGAAGGTTGCAGACGCGGCTCGGATCCCGCGTGGCTGTGGCTGTGGCGAAGGCCGGCAGCTACAGCTCCTGCTGGACCCCTAGCCTGGGAACCTCCATATGCCGCGGGTGCAGCTCTACATAAAGGCAAAAAGACAAAAAAAAAAAAAAAAAGAAAAAGAAAAGAAAGAGAGTTTAAGGAATCGCTGAGGGCACACAATCCCACAGAGATAAGCCAGCTTCAGACTCAGCCCTCTTGGAGCCCAGGGCCCATCCTGCGTTGCTGTGTTACACTGCCTCCATAATAGAGAATTGAATAGAATTTTCTTTAAAAGCCAGATACTCGTTGTGATAGGATAATACTCAGCCATCATGAACACACTGATCAATGGTAGAGAGGAGTATAAAGAGTAGAGAAATATGAAGAAGAGGGATTAGCAGTAAGAATCCCCAGACCCGGGGAGAATATGCTGTCTGCCCTTTAGAAAAGCCCTGTTCCCTTCTAACACTGCAGCTGTAGCCTGAGGGAAAGAGGCAGATTCTGAGGCCAGCCCCCCACCTGCAAATCCTGACCGTGCTTACCGGCGGTGTGAACCTGGGCGAGTCACTTCACTCCTCAGGGCTTCAGTTTCCTCCTCTTCAAAAGGCTAATGACAGTAGGCTTGTCTGAGGACTGAGTGATTCATTTATTATGAAGGAAGAGCTTATAGTAGTGCCTGGCACACAGTAAGGGCTAGAGTGTTCATTATTAATTGCTATATTTTTATTACTGAAGGGCCTACTTAAGCATGCTTTGCTCCCAACTCTGAGATGATTTCTGCCTGTTAATCACCTGCTTGGCATTCCCAGGCTTGTTCTTGCTTCTGTTCTGCTCTCGGCATTCCAGTGGAGTGAGTGTCTTTAATTTCCACCCCAGCCTGCCTGCTTAGATTTCTTCCTTGGGGCCTGGCCCTTCATGCTCCAGATTGCCAATGAGTAGATCTCTAACGATTTCTCTCAGAATTTCTTGTTACAAACCAAATGTCCGCTTTTACCCTAAGCGACGTCCAGTTCAGCTCCTATTCCAGTTCCGCTCCTCGGACCCAGGCACCTGTATAGACATGAATTATAATGGTCTTTACTAAGAGCTCACTTACTCTGGGACTGATCTCTGAACCTGAAGGTTTATATTTTAGGCTCCTGACTCACTGTACCTATCATTCATAACAGTAATTAATATTGGTACAGCCCTTTAAAGTTTATACTACACAAACACTATCTAATTCAACCTTCACAACAATATTTTGAGGTAGGCATTTTAACTGCCTATCTATCTATCTATCTATCTATCTATCTATCTATCTATCTACCTATTTATCTAGAGAAGTTCGGGCAAGATAAATAAGTGGCCCAAAGTTGCAAAGAATTAGCAGCAGAGAGAGAGCTATAAACCAGATTTTCTGACTCCAGACACTGTACTCATTCTGGCAGGCATAACACAGTGACTACAACAGAGTTTTGGGGTTTTTTTTCCGGTCTTTTAGGGCTGCACCAGTGGCGTATGGAGGTTTCCAGTCTAGGGGTCAAATTGGAGCTACAGTTACCGGCCTACCCCACAGCCACAGCAACGCGGGATCTGAGCTGCGTCTGTGACCTACACCACAGCTCACAGAAACGCCAGATCCTTAATCCACTGTGCAAAGCCAAGGATCAAACCTGAATCCTCGTGGATACCAGTTGGGTTCATTAACCACTGAGACGCAACAGGAACTCCATGTCCGCATAGACTCTTCATACCAGCCTTCACCACTCAAAACCCAATCACAAAAATCTCCAAGCTCCAAGTCATACTCTGCCCTCTCTCACCCAAACTTTCTTTTTTTGTCTTTTTGCCTTTTATCTAGAGCCGCACCCGCGGCATATGGAGGTTCCCAGGCTAGGGGTCTAACAGGAGCTGTAGCCGCCGGCCTTCGCCACAGCCACAGCCACGCGGGATCCGAGCTGCGTCTGCAACCTACACCACAGCTCACGGCAACGCCGGATCCTTAACCCACTGAGCAAGGGCAGGGATCGAACCCGCAACCTCATGGTTCTTAGTCGGATTCGTTAACCGGTGAGCCACGAAGGGAACTCCTCACCCAAACTTTTATACCCCCATCAATGGCTGTTGTACATCATCGCCTGAATGGCCACGTCTCAGTGAGCTCAGTTCTGACCCAAGATCCTCTCCAGCTCACAAGCACTCTCTCTGTGTGTGCTTCCGCTTCTGTCAATGGTCACAAAGGTTGCCTACATTCAAAACCTTAGTGTAACCACCTGACACATCCCTCACCTTCAGTAATCTGTTGACACTGAAGGTTTCATCTTTGTGTTATATACCATTTGTGAACTTTCTGTTCTATTCGTACATCCGCTATTCAAATCCAGGCTCTTAGGACTTGACTTTTCAATTATTGCTAGTCTTCCTCTTGTGTGTGTCCCCATTTTCTCCCTTTCATTCCATCTTAAAACACCACACCAGGTTAATCTTGGTAACATGTCACCTTGTGTCTTGCAGAAAAACTTTCTGTAATTCTCCATAAGATCTGTTCCTTAACTTGGTCTTTCTTAACCCAGGGCTAAAATATTAGTCAATGCTCTTTGGATATTAATAGATGCTTCGTTAAAAAAGGAAGGAAAGTCCCACTCCTAGGTGTCTATCCAGAGGAAACCATGACTCGAAAAGACACATGTACTCCAGTGTTCGTTGCGGCACTCTATGCAATAGCCAGGTCATGGAAACAACCTAAATGCCCATAGACAGAGGAGTGGATAGGGCAGATATGGTACATACACACAATGGAATATTACTCAGCCATTAAAAGTAATGAAATACTGGAGTTCCCTTCGTGGCTCAGTGGTTAACGAATCCACTAAGAACCTTGAGGTTGCGGGTTTGATCCCTGGCCTGGCTCAGTGGGTTAAGGATCCGGCATTGCTCAGTGGGTTAAGGATCCGGATTGTGGTGTAGGTCGTAGACATGG
Organism: Catagonus wagneri; assembly: GCA_004024745.2. Classification (NCBI taxonomy): domain Eukaryota; kingdom Metazoa; phylum Chordata; class Mammalia; order Artiodactyla; family Tayassuidae; genus Catagonus; species Catagonus wagneri. The sequence continues at coordinate 7,101,787 of PVHT020000237.1, read as the reverse complement.
CTCGGATCCCACGTGGCTGTGGCTGTGGCTGTGGTGAAGGCCGGTGGCTACAGCTCCTATTAGACCCTTAGCCTGGGAACCTCCATATGCTGCGGGTGCGGCCCTAGATAAGGCAAAAAGACAAAAAAAAATCGGCCTTTTCAGTGCATTTGACAGAGAACACTTTTTTCAGCAGAAACTTAGGAAATATCTGCTTGGCACTAATGTTCTACAAAACGCAGTTTATGACATCCCCCACCTCATTTCCACATCCTTCTCTGAACTTATCTTCCCCTAGCACCCCATAAAAATCCCTCCTGCCCTTTAAATTGGCTCCTGACCAAGTCCACCTTTGAGTTCAACTGGTTCCGTTGAGTGCTCCCAACTCAGCTGTCATGTTCCCAGATTGTCCACATGGCCCTGGGTTTACATGATTTATTCTTCTTAATACAAATGATTCAAACAGAGCATGAAATGTGATCTTTTTTTTGGAGTGATTCCTATTGTAAGTAAATTCACATGTTAGAAAAATATCTGGAGTTCGGCATCGTGACTCAGCGGTTAACGAATCCGACTAAGAACCATGAGGTTGCAGGTTCAATCCCTGGCCTCGCTCAGTGGGTTAAGGATCCAGCATCGCCGTGAGCTGTGGTGTAGGTTGCAGACACGGCTTGGATCCCACGTGGCTGTGGCTGTGGCGAAGGCCAGCGGCTACAGCTTCTGTTAGACCCCTAGCCTGGGAACCTCCATATGCCATGGGTGCAGCCCTAGAAAAGACAAAAATACAAAAAAAAAAAAAAAAGACTCGTCTGGTACTCAAATTTCATAACTGAAGAGCTACGTGAAGAAAATGCATCAGTATGTGCGAGTGCTTAGAAACAAAGAAAGCAAATGCTTTATATTATTTGTGGGTGGCATAAATAATTGTGGGTGACAAATAGGATGTTCCTGATTTGCATTAAAACATTGCAGCACCTCATACGATGCACAAAAATGAGCTCAAAATTGCTTAAAGACCTAAACATAAGACACCGTCAAACTCCTAGAACAGAGCATAGCCAAAACATTCTCTGACATCGACCTTACAAATGTTTTCTTAGGTCATTCTCCCCAGGCAATAGAAATAAAAACAAAAATAAACCAATGGGACCTAATCAAACTTACAAGTTTTGCACAGCAAAGGAAACCATTAAAAAAAAAAAAAGACAACTTACAGAATGGGAGGAAATAGTTGCAAATGATGCAACTGACAAAGAGCTTAATCTCCAAAATATACAAATAACTCATACAACTCAACAGCAAAAAAAAATTAAAAATAAAAATAAACCCAATTGGAAAAAGGGCAGAAGACCTAAACAAACATTTCTCCAAAGAAGACATACGAATGGCCAAGAAGCACGTGAAAAAATACTCAACATAACTAATTACCGGAGAAATACAAATCAGAACTACAGTGCGGTAGGGAGTTCCCATTGTGGCCCAGTGGTAACAGACCCGACTACTATCCATGAGGATTTAGGTTTGATCCCTGGCCTTGCCTAGTGGCTTAAAGATCAGGCATTGCTGTGAGCTATGGTGTAAGTCATAGATATGTCTCAGATCTGCTGTTGCTGTGGCTGTGGCACTGGCCAGCAGCTGCAGCTTAGACCCCTAGCCTGGGAACCTCCATATGCAGCAGGTGTGGTCCTAAAAAAAACCTACAGTGAGGTACTACCTCACACTGGTCAGAGTGATTTATCATTAATAAGACTACAAATAACAAATGCTTGAGAGGCTGTAGGGAAAAGGGAACCCTTCTACACTGCTGGTGGGAATGTCAATTTGTGCAACCACTATGGAAAACAGTATGGAGAGTTCTCAGAAAACTAAGTAGAGATTGCGATATGATCCAGCAATCCCATTCCTGGGCATATAACTGAACAAAACTTTCATTCAGAAAGAAACATGCACCCCTATGTTCACTGCAGTACTGTTCACAATATACAAGAAACGGAAACAACCTAAATGTCCACTAACAGATGAATGGATTAAGAAGATGTGATACAAACACACAACGGAATACTACTCAGCCATCAAGAAGAACAAAATAATGCCACTTACAGCAACATGGATGGAATTAGAGATTCTCATACTAAGTGAAATAAGTCAGAAAGAGAAAGACAAATATCACATGACATCACATATCTGGAATCTAATATATGGCATAAATGAACCTTTCTACAGAAAAGAAACAAACTCATGGACTTGAAGAACAGACTTGCGGTTGCCAAGGGGGAGAGGGAGGGACCAGGATGGACTGGGAGTTTGGGGTTAATAGATGCAAACTATTACATTTGGAGTGGATAAGCTGTACAGCACAGGGAACTATATCTAGTCACTTATGATGGAACATGATGGAAGATAAGTGAGAAAAAGAATATATACATATATTTTATATGTGTGTGTGTATATATATGTATATATATATATATGACTTGGTACAGCAGAAATTAACAGAACAATGTAAATCAACTATAATAGAAAACTAAAAAAATAATAACATAGCACAGATGAACCTATCTCCAGAATAGAAACAGTGTCACAGACATGGAGAGCCAACTTGTGGTTGCCAAGGGGGAGGGGGAGGGGGATGGACTGGGAGTTTGGGGTTAATAGATGCAAACTATTACATTTAGAGTGGATAAACAGTGAGGTCCTACTGTATAGCACAGGGAACTATCCAGTGACTTGTGATAGCACGTGACAGAAAATAATGTGAGAAGAAGAGTCTGTATATATGTGTGACTGGGGGCCTTTGCAGAAATTGACAGAACATTGTAAATCAACAGTAATGAAAAATTTAAAAAAATATATTGCAGAAAAAAATATATGTGTGTGTGTGTATATATATGTGTATATATATATTTGTACATATACATATATACATATACATATATGCATTTGTATATATATATGTGTGTGTGTGTATATATATATATACATATATACATATACATATATGTATCTCCAAAGGGTGTGGGGGCAAACAGGGTTGGCAAAATTTTGATAATTGTTGAATTGAATAATAAATATAATTATTATCCTATGTGTCTCTGTTTTAAGTATATATGAAAATTTCTACAATAAAAAGCTTAAAATGTGTGGGTGGCTGAAGTTCATTAAAAACGAAGGATGGGTGTTCCCACTGTGCTGCAGGGGACATGAATCCTGCTAGTATCCATGAGGTCGTGGGTTTGACCCCTGGCCTCGCTCAGTGGGTTAAGGATCTGGCATTGCCGTGAGCTGTGGTGCAGGTCTCAGATCTGGCGTTGCTGTGGCTGTGGCGAAGGCCAGCAGCTGTAGCTCCCATTCGACCCCTAGCCTGGGAACTTCCATAAGCGGCAGATGCGAACTTAAAAAGCAAAAAAAAAAAGAGGAAGGACAATGACGGTCCAGGTGCCTTGTTTATGGTATCTGAACCTCTACCAGGTTCTTTCTTTCCACTGCCAACAATCAGACAAACCCAGGTCTCGATCAGCCAGCCTGCTACTTCATGCCGTCATTACTCGCAGACTCTGAGCAAGACCAGTCCAGGATCGACTTCATCAGGAGGAGATAAGGAAATTGTGCCAAGGCTCCTTCTCTTTATATTTTTTCTCTACTCTCCATCTGCTCTTCCGCACAGCAGCCACCCCGCTTCCCTGTCACCCACCCAACCCCTACCTGCATACCTTCTGTCCTTCCTTGCTCCAGCTCCATCAGTTTTTGTAAACCTTCTGACCAATGATGCCCGGATATTCATAATGTCACCTACACCTGCAGCCAGCTCAGCTATCAACAGATGCCAGAGAAATGAGCCTTCTGCTTTTCTCTGCCGTCTTGTGTCCTCTTGGTTTCTCTCTGACAATGTGAATAATGGCCCTGCTGCTGCTCCAGCCCGGACCTGCTCTGCTTCCTGGATCTGTCAGATTGTGTCCCAATATGACGTGCACCATCTGGCTTCAAAGAGTCAGGGAAAGTCAGGGCATATGCAGGGAAAGGCATGAGAAAATCAAGAATCTGTCCTAGCATACAAACCAAAGAAGAAAGAGTTTCAAGGGCACGGTGGTCAAAGGCGCAAATGCACTTGGAAAATATATGAGATGAAGTAATTAAAAGAGGGCTCTGGTCACTAGGAAATCATTACCAGCTGTGACTGGTTCAGAAATGATAGAGGTGGGTTCCAGGAACATAAAATTCAGGCAAGGAGAGGTGTAGGATAGCCTAAAAACTTACCTAAGAATGTGTGCAATGATGAGGAGGAGAAAAAAATAGAATCTTATGGAGAAAGTTCAAACCTGAGGGTTTTCAAAACAAGGTGGGTAGATCTGGGGCCCTAGCTGAAGGCAGAGAAAGGAGCCAGTGGAAATAGAGAGGATGAAGAATCCAGGGAGTCGGGAAACAAGAGAACGTGGTGTTGGGACTGAGAATGAAACATATACTGCAGAGTTCCCTTCGTGGCTCAGTGGTTAACGAATCCGACCAAGAACCGTGAGGTTGCGGCTTCGATCCCTGGCCTTGCTCAGTGGGTTAAGGATCCGGCGTTGCCGTGAGCTGTGGTGTAGGTCGCAGATGCGGCTCGGATCCCGCGTGGCTGTGGCTGTGGTGTAGGCCGGCGGCTACAGCTCCTGTTAGACCCCTAGCCTGGGAACCTCTATATGCCGCGGGTGCGACCCTAGATAAGGCAAAAAGACAAAAAAAAACACATACTGACTCACTGGCCTTGGAGAGGAAGAACACACCTCTTTTCTGGGATAAAATGGACAAGTGGAGGGTTCAAATTTCAAGGAGACTGATTTTGAATAAGCTAAAGATTATTCTTGAGTGGTTTCAGTGTTCTTGGTAAAAATGTATGCGATAACATTTGTAAACCTCTTGGCACCTGGCTTGAGCATAATAACCTTTTGACGTGTGGCGGCCCTAGGGGACAGCAGCGGTGCTCACCTGTAAGAATGGCAGCCAACGTTCATTGTTTATTAAATTCCAGGAACATTTCCAAGCTATTGCATAGCGGTAATAGTGGAATTAGAAGGTACGTCTGTAGCGAAAATCAGTAAGAAATCCCTGTTTAAGTAAAGTGAGGAGTTTCCATTGTGGCTCAGTGGGTTAAGAACCTGACATAGTGTCCATGAGGATGTGGGTTCACTCCCTGGCCACAGGCAGTGGGTTAAGGAGTTGGCGTTGCTGCAAGCTGCAGTGTAGGTCACAGATGTGGCTCAGATCTGGCATTGCTGTGGCTGTGGTGTAGGCCCGTAGCCGCAGCTCTGATTTGACCCCTGGGCCAGGAACCTCCATATGCCACGGGTGGGGCTGTAAAAAGAAAAAAAAATTTTTTTTAAGATTTTAAAAAAGAATAAAGTGAGTGGAAGTAACCTTAAGAGAAACAGGAGGTGGGTAGAGAGAGAAACTACAGAGATTTCATCAGTAAATAAGCAATCTATTATTAAGTATCTGTAGGAACTCACTTGAAGTTTGGCCAGGAATTGGAATTTGGGAAATGCTGGTAGGTGTGTGGTCAGGAAGCAAGCTAGTGGAATGGGTAAAATTGGAATAAGGAGGCAGTCATATCACTCAAACAAGGGTACAACTAGTTAAAACGTTTAACAGATGTTATTTTAGAGGAGTGTTGGTGATACTCAGCTATGAAGCTTAATCATTATCTCCTTGCTACTCATTAAGCAAATGGGTGGAAACAGTCAAGAACAGGAACTATGGTTAGTATATTACAACTTAGGTGCTGAAGTCACTGAAAATGCAACAGGTGAATGAACTGGAAAACTGGGGACAATCTTTGACAGTATTAATTCTTTGAAAAAAAGTAATTATATGACTGCAAGGAGGTTGAAAATATTGCCCTCATTCCCCCATTGCTCAGTATTTATTATGAGAAATCATCCGAAATTGTAAAAGTAATCTTAGAAGTTTTTTAAATGGTGATCATAAGTTTGGATATGAATTGGTAATACTGCAGACCTCAAATGAGAGAACTGGGTAATAAAGGAAGGATCAATCATTATTTGGTACCAATTAGCTATAAAAAGTATATACTTTCCCATTCCCACTGATTTCTAAGGATAAAGGGGAAAACTATGCCTTTCGAAGTGAGGCAAATAGCTAACTTGATGCAATCACTTTGTGGTACAATAGCATTATTTGTCATGCAAGGTTCTTCTTTTCATAGTCTCTTCAGGTATTTACTCATGTTTTTAAGACACCTGGCATTATGCTTTATTTTTTTTCTTTTTCTTTTTCTTTGGGCTGCAGAAGTTTCTAGGCCACGGTAGCAATCTGAGCTGCTGCAAAGTGACAATGCTGGATCTTTAACCCACTGCACCAAAGGGAGCTCCCTGCAATTCTTTTTCTTACTGTTTTTACTCATCATTATATTTTGAGAGTTACTAATGTAAACATAAATCTAGTTCATCAATTCTAATCTGCATGATAGTCCATTATTTGCATGTATCACATTAGATCAGTCTCCCAAGGCAGCAGAAATAAAAGCAAAAATAAACCAGTGGGACCAAATCAAACTTACAAGCTTTTGCACAGCAAAGGAAACCATTAAAAAAAAAGAGAGACAACTAATGGAATGGGAGAAAATACTTTCAAACGATGACAATAATTTAAAATTTAGAAACAACTTAGACAACTCAACAGCAAAAAAAAAAAAAAAAAAAAAAAAAAACCAAAAAAAAAAAAAAAAAAAAAAAAAAAAAAAAAAAACAGCCCAGTTGAAAAATGACATTTCTCCAAAGATATACAGATGGCCAACAAGCACGTGAAAAAAATGCTTAACATCATTAATTATTAGAGAAATGCAAATCAAAACTGCTATGAGGTACCACCTCACACTGGTCAGAATGGCCACCATTAACAAGTCAACAAATAAAAATGCTGGAAAGGGCTTGGAGAAAAGGGTACCCTCCTTCACTATTGGTGGAAATTAAATTGGTACAACTACTACGGAAAATAGTATGGAGGTGCATCGGAAAACTAAATATAAAACTACCATACGATCCAGCAATCCCACTCTTGGGCATATATCCAGACAAAATTTTCATTCAAAAAGATACATGCACCCCTATGTTCATTGCAGCCTTATTCACAATAGCCAAGACATGGAAACAACCCAAATATCCATCGACAGATGAATGGATTAAGAAGATGTGGTATATACACACGATGGAATACTACTCAGCCGTAAAAAAGAAGAAAGTAATGCCATTTGCAACAACTTGGATGGAACTAGAGACTCTCATACTAAGTAAAGTAAGTCAAAAAGAGAAAGACAAATACCACATGATGTCACTTATATCTGGAATCTAATATATGGCACAAATGAACTTTTCCACAGAAAGTAAACTCACGGACTCAGAGAAAAGACTCGTTGTTGCCAAAGGGGAGAGGGAGGGAGAGGGATGGACTGGGAGCTTGAGGTTAGTAGATGCAAACTATTGCCTTTGGAGTGGATAAGCAATGAGATCCTGCTGTATAGCACAGGGAACTATATCTAGTCACTTTCAATGGAACATGATGGAGGATAATGTAAGATAATGAATATATGTAACATGTATTACTGGGTCACTTTGCTGTATAGCAGAAGTTGACAGAACAATGTAAATCAACTATAACGGAAAAAATAAAAATCATTAAAAAATGTCCTTTTCTTGGAGTTCCCATCGTGGCTCAGCAGAAGAGAATCTGACTAGTATCCATTAGGACTCAGGTTTAATCACTGGCCCTGCTCAGTGGGTTAAGGATCCAGCGTTGCCATGAGTTGTGGTGTAGGTTGCAGACCTGGCTTGGATCCTGCATTGCTGTGGCTGTGGTGTAGGTTGGCAGCTACAGCTCCGATTCAACTCTAGCCTGGCTACTTCCATATACCAGGAGTTTGGCACTAAAAAGATCAAAAGAAAAAAAATCTCTCTCTCTCTTTTTTTTTAACCAAGTTCACATGAAGATATGGGTCTGTTTCTGAGTTGTCAACCTTTTACCAAATGCTTGTTTTTTTTTATACAAATATCGAGGTGTTTTACTAATTGTTGCTCTGCAGTATACCTAAATATCTGGAGAGTTACTCATCCTCTCTTCTCTTCATTTTAGTTTGAAATTTCAAGTTTTTATGAGTTATTTTAGAGTCTTTCTTTTCCTATATATACTTTAAATCAATTTACTAATTTGCCTCATGATTCCTATTGTGAGTATTATTGGAAGTGCATTTAGTATATCTCAATCTTGGAAAAGTTGACCTTTTTACAAGGAAAAAAGGACTTTTTTTGTCTGTTTAGGGCAGCTTCCACAGCGTATGGAAGTTCCCGGGCTAGGGGTTGAATTGGAGCTATAGCTGCCAGCCTGCGCCACAACCACAGCAACCTTAAGATCTTACCCAGTCTGCATCCATGACCTATGCTAAAGCTAGTGGCTGTGCTGGATCCTTAACCCACTGAGTGAGGCCAGGGATCAAACCCCCATCCTCATGGATACAAGTCAGGTTCTTAATCCACTGAGCCACAACGGGAACTCCAAAACAGTTTTTACCCATTCATAAATATGACGTATTTCTGCCTTTGTTTGGGTTTACTCTTTTGTCCTTTACTAGAGTCGTATATTTTTTATAAAGCCCTTGTGTATTTTGTTAAATTAATTCCTATATATTTTATGATTTGTGTTGCTACATAATGCTATCTTATTTTTTATTGTATTTTCTAACTGATTGTTGGTTTAGAGAAAACATTTATATGTTAATGTTGTATTAGGAAATCTTGCTGAACTATCTTATTAGTAAGACTTATTTCCCCATTAATTCTCTTGGATTTTAAATGTAAAGGATCACATCATCAGCAAATAATTATATTCTTCTTCATATCAATGTTTTTTGGCTGCACCTGAAGCATGTAAAAGCTCCCAGGCCAGTGATCCAACCCATGTCACAGCAGCAACCTGAGCCACTGCAGTGACAATGTGGGATCCTTAACCAGCTGTGCCACAAGGGAACTCCTCTATATCAACTATTTTCTTTCCGTTTTTTTTTTTTTTTTGTCTTTTTGCCTTATCTAGGGCCGCACCCGCAGCATATGGAGGTTCCCAGGCTAGGGGTCTAACAGGAGCTGTAGCCACAGGCCTTCGCCACAACCACAGCCACGCGGGATCCGAGCCGTGTCTGCAACCTACACCACAGCTCACAGCAACGCCGGATCCTTAACCCACTGAGCGAGGCCAGGGATCGAACCCGCAACCTCATCGTTCCTAGTCGGATTCGTTAACCACTGAGCCACAACGGGAACTCCTCAACTATTTTCTTTCCTTTTGTATTGGCTAGAATTACAAGTACTGTGCTAATAAGTATCACATATACTTATCATATGTATCTTATTACTGACTTTAGAAGTGCTTCAGATTAATCCATTAAATAAAACATTTGTTGTAGAATTTTTATACTTAGTTTTTATTAGGTTATAAATTCCTCTGTCTCTAGCTTTCTAAGAATTTTAATTCCTTTTTCCATGTGTTTTAAGATGACTCTGTTTTCCTTTAGTCAACCCACGTGATAGTGAATTTATAGATTTTTCTGGAGTTGAGTCATCTATGTATGCCTGGGAAAACTGTCACTTGGTAAAAATGTGTTGTTTTTTAAGAAACATTAAATGTCCTTGGATAATATATACATATGTATAATTATTATTATTATTATTATTTTTTGGCCACACCTGTGTCATATAGAAGCTCCCAGGTCAGGGATCAAATCCGAGCTGCAACTGGGACCTATATCACATCTGCCACAACACCAGATCCTTAACCGACTGCACTGGTCTGGGATCAAACCCACACCACCACAGAGACAACGCCGGATTACTAATCCACTGCACCATTAGCAGGGAGTCTAAATTTCCTTAGAATATTAAAAAATATTTTCATCTGAAAATTAGTGTATATTTTTACATAATATACTTATGAGAATTATTTTAATCCAGTTTATGCAAACCTCATAAAATGAGTTGGGTGATTTTTTTTTAATTTTCTAAAAAACATCATATATGGGAATAATATATTATATATTTATATATTTATTATATTTATGTTTATTACAGTATTTACATTTTATATTCATCTTGAAACTTCAGTAAAATCCAACAGTAAAATTATTTTCCATGGAATTAGTGAGAAGGTCCAAGAGGATATCTGTTTAATGACATAATGACTTGACGTCATTAATGATTATAAATCCATCCAATTTTTCTATTTCTTCTTGGGCCAGTTAGGCTTTTTATTTTCAGATATGTGTTTGCTACATCATAAATACTTTTTGATAATATTTTATTATTTTTAATCTCTGCTGTATCTATTTCTAACTTCTACATTTTCATTTTTTAATTCTTTTGTAACTTTTCTCACTTTTCTGTGGTGAAAATTCCAGACATTTATCCATCTTCCTAGAATTTTCAGAGAATTAACTCAAGGTTTTGCCTGTGATCAGTTTTGCTTCTCTTCCGTGCCCTTGACTTCCTTATATGGCATTATAATTTCATTTGTTTTGACAACTTTCAGTTTACTCTATCGCTCTTTTTCTATCATCTGTATTTCTATAAATTTACCAAGAAAAGTATGCAAAGCCCCCAAAGAAATGAATTTTTTCTTCCATAGGACCATACATATCCATCACAATCAATAATCTGACTGATTGCTTCTCTACTGAAGTCAAAGAGGAGCAGTAACTTCTCCCGTAGAAGCAGGCTCTCCCCCCAAACCATCCCCCCACCCCCACCCCCTCCACCACCGTCATTTTGGAATCTGGTGACACATTGGTGACACATGCCTGAGGAATGTGGAGATGGTGTGAGTAATTCCAGTCTCTGTTCAAACACAGACCCCACAGGATTCCAAGTCTGAGAAAACTCACCCAACCCTCCAAGGGGGAGGGGTGGGGGGCGTGGCAGAGACACCACCTCCACTCCAAGGGCCCAGCTGACAATTCCTTATGTTGACACAACTCTTCAGATAAAGCTAGACTCCAGCCAAAAAAAATGCAATGCATAAAAGTCCAAGCCCTCGTCACTGGTCAATTTTGCTCTAGGTAAGGGCTTAGACATCTTGCATATTATGTCCAAGATCCTCTTGGCCCCGTTTCCAAAATTCTGAACCATGACTACACTGCTGTTTAGGAATGATATCACCACATCCGTGAGCCCTGATCACTAAGGAGGCCTGTCCAGACCGAGTCCGTTCCCAGTGGCTTTTCACCTTACAGGAAAATTATGTACAGAAAAAGAATGAGAATGAGAGGGCACTTTGCGTGCCGAAAGCTCAGTGCCAGGGAGAGACAGAATGGAGTTCTATACTGAAAAATATGTCAATCATGACTCTTCAACATAATAATGTGACATTTATGGAGTACTTTAGAATTCATAAAATTGTGAGATCTCACTTAAATCTCCAAAGATTTCACATGTCAGTTCTACCTTGATGAAATCTGATTTTTAAACAGAGAGAATGAGAAGGAGACGTATAGTCAGCAGCTGCACACAGGACTTTCTCCAAGTGCACAGAAATGGGAGCGAGGTCAAAAAAGTGGGATCAATAAAGATTTTCTGTAAGATGGGAGAAATATTATTGTTTCGACGGGAGACACCTATGTGGACTCTAAAGTAGTCTGATTCATAGAATACAACAGTGGTTCCCAGAGGCTGGGAGATGAAGGAAACAGGGAGTTGTTATTCAAAGGGTAAGAAATTCCAGTTACACTTCATGAATAAATACTAGAAGTCTGTTGTACAACCTCATGCCTATAGATAACTCTGTACTGTGCCCTGCAAGATACATTGAGGGCAGATTTCATGTGAAGTGTTCTTGCCACAAAAGCGAGGGAGGGAGAGAGGAAGAGAGAGAAAGAGAGAGAGAAACAGAGACAGAGACAGAGACCCCAGGAAACTCTGGAAAGTGTTGGGTATGTCTATGACTATTCCCTTAATTACGGTAATGGGATCATGGTTGTTTGTCTGTATCTAAACCCATCAAATTGTACACATTAAATGGGTACAGGTCTTTATATTCCAATTATACCTCAATAAAGCTGTGAAAAATAAACTAAAATGTCAGAACAAGATCTACTAATTAGGCACAGGTTGTATTGTTATTCTTATAGTTAAGCCATGTGAACTAAGGCTTGGACAAGATAAATTCCTTTTTTTTTCCTTTTTTTTTTTTACTTTTCTTAGGGCCTCACCCATGGCATATGGAAGTTCCCAGGCTAGGGGTCAATTCTGAGCTACAGGTGCCGGCCTACACCACAGCCACGGCAACACCAGATCCTTAACCCACTGAGCAAGGCCAGGGATCGAACCCGAAACCTCATGGCTCCTAGTTGGATCCATTTCCACTGCGCCACAATGGGAACTCTGGTAAATTCTTCTGAAAGTGCACAAAGTGAGAAAATAAAGGCAAACTGGGGTTAGGAAGCTAGAATTCTAGAACCCAGAATTTTTTGTTTCCAACTCCTTCCCTCTCCACGGGATTTGAGTTCTGCCCTCTTCCAGTCTCTTGTGCAATTCCTTACACTTTACAAAGAAGGAGTCATGATTGTAAGACAACCATTCAACCTTCCACAATACCTTTAACAGAAGAGTTGTGCAGGGATTGCAATAAGTGCTTGTTATCAATGGGGGAAGTCATCCTAACATATCATGGAGTCATTTTCCATGCAAAGCTTTTATGATGAGGACATACAAATTGGATGATGGGCAGGCACAAGCATATGGTTTACTCAGCTGAAAAGTGTAGACTGTAGAGTCCCCCGTGGTCTCCCTTTCTGGTTTCACCTCATCTTCCTAAATCCTATAATTTAAGGGGACCCCTGGACTCAGCTTTTGGACCCTCCCTTTTTTGGCTAACTGTACTCATTCACATAATATCTCCCCCAGTTTCATGACTGTAAATATCACATGCAGTTGATGATTTCAGATTTAAACCTCGACCTCGTACCTCTCCCGTGAACTGCAGATCATATGTCCAGCTGCACATTAGACAGATCCACTTGGATCTCCAACAGAGATCTCAGACTTAACATGTCCCACATTGAACTTCTGATCGCTAGACTTCCTCCCTCCAGACTTGCTCCAGTTGTAGGCCTTTCTCCTCTCAGGTATTGATATCGCTATCCTTCCTGCTGCTCAGGCAAAAACTGAAAGTCCTTCTGGCCCCTCTCTTTCATGCCCATAGCCAATCCAGGAGGAAACTGCTGGCTCCACATTGAAAATATATCCAAAATCATGTTTCACCTTTTCTACGGCTGACCTCCTGCCTCTAAGTCAGATTTTCCCCCACCTGGACTACAGTGCTGATGATTTCTCTGCCTTCACCCTGGCCCGCTAGAGTCTGTTCTCAGCACGGCAGCCAGAGTGATCTTTTTATATCATTTCAGTCCTTAAAGCCTCTGGCAGTTCCTCATCTCACACAGAGCAAAGGCCAGCTTCTCACAGTCCCCGGCAAGGCACCTCCTACTGGCCGCCCTCAGCTTTTCTGACCTCATCCGCCACTGCTGTGTCCTCACTTCCTCCCAGCCAACTCGACCTCCTTGTGTGCCTCAAACATTCCAGACCTGACTGGCTAATTCTTCCGCCTAGAACGTTCTTCCCTCAGATATCCACATGGATCTAGATTTTTCATCAAATGTCCCCTTCCCACCAATACCCTCCTCAAACACCCTGTTTAAAATTGCATGTCATCCTCTCCTGTCCTCCTTTATTTTTCTTCATTAGATTTACTGTCAAATAGGCCCTCTCATTCACCTAATTTGGCTGTCGTCTAGCTCTTCTTCCTCAAATGTGAGTTCCATGAGAACAGAAATTTTTGTCTATTTTGTTCCTTCATCTGCATACCCCAATAGATCAAAACCTGGCACATGGCAGGTACCCAGTACACATGTATTGAATTATTAAATCAAAGTATACATGAATGAATAAGTGAATTGGAACAGACGGCTTCTTTAGTCCTGTGGCACAGGGGCACATACACGCACAGGGACATGCCACATAGTAGCCCAAAAATCAAGAGCAAGTTTTCAGCTCTTGTACTTAGGGGGACCTTGCAGAGTCTTCAGGGTCATACTCCAGAGTCAGGAGTACCTCTTGGTGGGAGTTTCCTGGGACAGTTTTGGGGGG
>PVHT020000237.1:7074163-7086637 GCA_004024745.2 Catagonus wagneri | reverse complement strand
TTGCACACATGCAAGAGTTAAGGAAGGCAATTCATTCATGCAACTCAACAGCCAGGTCCCTGCTCTAGACATCAGACAAACGAACAGATCTTTTTTTTTTTTTTTTTGTCTTTTTGCCTTATCTAGGGCCACACCCGTGGCATATGGAGGTTCCCAGGCTAGGGGTCTAACAGGAGCTGTAGCCGCCGGCCTTCGACACAGCCACAGCAACGCGGGATCCGAGCCGCGTCTGCAACCTACACCACAGCTCACGGCAACGCCGGATCCTTAACCCACTGAGCGAGGCCAGGGATCAAACCGGCAACCTCATGGTTCCTAGTCAGATTCATTAACCACTGAGCCACGACGGGTACTTCCAAACTAACAGATCTTAAACCTAACACCTCAGCACAGGTTTCAGCAGACCCAGGTGGGAGTTGCTGTGATGACACAGGAGCACAGAACACCCTAGGGAAAGCGTGTGGCGCCCATGGGACAGAGAGCACCATGGGCAGGTGGTCAGCATGAAAGAGGAAGAGTCGTTTCACTTTGGACAGCTGCAGAGTCATTGCACGTGTGTCAAGCCTTCGCCCACATCTCCTATCTTGAAGATGGATTTTGTGGCAAGAGAATTAATCACAGGCTGCTTTGGTTCTTGCCCTCCATTTGGAAGGGACTAGGATAACCTCCTCCTCACTGTCTCCCCAACTCTCCAGAGATACGAAGCAAACTAAGGTATAGTACCGATCAGACACAGCTTAATCAGAAACTGTTGTGGAAATCCCTCCAGGTGCTGTCAGATCTTCTCCTTTCAACGCCTCCTCCTCCTCTACAGCTGACCGCTGCAACTCCAGGGTCTGCTGTTTTTGCTTTTGCCTGTGATCTCTCTAATATCCAGTCACCAGGACCTGAATCTCCCCTCCACTCATTTCCAAGTCACCCCTCTCTCTCTGAGCCCAGGTAAGGTGAAGCCTGCGAGATAGGCGGGCAGAGCAAGAGAGCAGGAAACACCAAGAGCAGAGCGTAGAAATAACAAGGAAATGAAAACGCGTCCCAGGTAGGTCTGCTCGAAAGAGATAATGGCTTGTGAGAGAAGCCTTTATTCCCATGCCACAACCCTCCTTAGATCAAATCCAGAGCCCCACATCAGGAACTCACGGAACACCCCATGTTCAAGGTGCTATAGCTAGTGGAAGCCTTTAATCTTGGCTGATGAGGAAGGGCGAGGCTTGAGAAACATGAGGCAGCAACAGATGCCGGGATGCGTAGGTTCTGCTTCTGTTTTTACTGAATGTGCTCAGATGCGTCTCTTCTGCCTCGGCTTTCCCAGCTAAAAATGGGAGCGCTCTAGCTTCTCATGTCAGCAGAGGTTTTCATGGCAAATCACATCCAATAACATCTTATGTCTATAGAACTATATGTAGGAATAGAAGTGAGGAAAAGATGATTTCTGCAACACTCAGGTGCAGAATAGAAAGTATTCAAGATGTCCCCTATGGGAGTTCCCAGCGTGGCTCAGTGGTAAACGAATCCGACTAGGAACCATGAGGTTGCGGGTTCGATCCCTGCCCTTGCTCAGTGGGTTAAGGATCCGGCGTTGCCATGAGCTGTGGTGTAGGTTGCAGACGCAGCTGGGATCTGGCGTTGCTGTGGCTCCGGTGCAGGCTGGCAGCTACAGCTCCGATTAGACCCCTAGCCTGGGAACCTCCATATGCCGCAGGTGCGGCTCTGAAAAGACAAAACGAAAAAAAAAATGTTAACTATGATTATTAGCTTCACAGGACACAAAAACCCGACCACTGACAAGACCGTGATAGGAAGTCTTCATTTCTGCCTCCCATGCTGGACAAAGGACTAAATCCCCAAGTCCCAGAAACAGAACCTCCCCTTAGAAGACCTAGGCTCCCATCAGAGTCCATCCTTGGGCTGGCTGAATCCTGTGCATTCTAGCTTATTTCCTCGAGTAATCTGATGCTCTTTCTTAGCAACCAAAAGTCTTTCTAGAAACTTGAGGGTAAAGATTGTGGGGGAAAGATCTCGTTAGAAAAAAGGTCCTGCGGAGCCGCAGGCAGCAGGGCACCAGTGAGGACTCAAGCGCTGGCACTGGGAGATTCCATGAGAGTGAGTTCCTCAAGCCGCTCAGGGCCCCCAGAGAGGCAGCAGCAGGAGAGCACAGTGTACGCGAAAGTGCAGTTGGAGATGCTGGAAAAACGCTTCGGAACGATTTACTGGGCTACCAGGACCGCCTGCGCCTGGCGGCCAGCCTCCAGCTGGAGGCGCACCAAGTGCAGGTCTGCTTCAAGAACCGCCGGGCCAAACGCTCCCGGCTGGAGAGACCGGCCAAGTGCCGAGGCCAGAGGGCCCTCGATGCTCCCACGGATCCCGGAGCCCCCTGCCCCTGTGGTTGTCGCCGGCCGCAGCCGATCGCCCCTCTCTGGCGCCCCGCCTCCGCGCAGCCCCTCGGGGAAGCTCCGCGCGCACCGGAGCCCAGCGTCTCCAGCACTGGCCCGGGGGCCCTGTGGGTCCCCGGCCAGGGCGCCCAGGGCGCCCAGGGCGGAGGGTCTGGCTGTGTCAGCCCCAGGTTCCAGCGCCGACCCCAGTCTGGCCTCAGGACCCCTACGATCCGCACTTCTGTCCGGTTCCTGATGTTACAAAGATATTCACTCGCCGGGACCCCTCCCGCGAACCCCTCCGCTCCTCCCCCGCCGTCTGGGTACCAAAGATAGCCTCGCGGATGCGAACGACTTAGTCTCTAGGCGATTACTGATTTTATAGGTCATATGTGGCCACAAAATCCTGCAGACCCGGTGTGGCGCCCACGCGGATGCAGGGAGTGGCTGGAGCTTTGTCCTCACCGGGGTTACTCTCCGCAGGGTGGCGGCACCTCCGTTGATGCAGCCTGGTTAGGGGGGCACATTTGTACGGCCACCAGAGGTCACGCAGCTCTGAATGGACCTGCCCCGTTATTTGGGGGCGCACGTGGGTATTTTTGTCAATTCCTAACTTAGAGGTAGAATTCCGCGTCCCAGATGCATTCATCGATGCTCCCTAGAATTTTGTGTGGGACCTCCACCAGTTTCATTGGGAATCGGATGAAAATTCTATTAAATCTTAGCTTTCCTTGATGACTAGAGATGTTTGGTTTTTGCTTTTCCCCACCCCTCCTTGTAGTTTCAAATAAATGTGAATTAAAAAAAAAAAAAAAAAAGAAAGAGGGAGTTCCTGTCTTGGCTCAGTGGTTAATGAATCCGACTAAGAACCATGAGGTTGTGGGTTCGATCCCTGGCCTCGCTCAGTGGGTTAAGGATCCAGTGTTGCCATGAGCTGTGGTGTAGGTTGCAGACACGGCTCGGATCCCGCGTGGCTGTGGCTGTGGCTGTGGCGAAGGCTGGTGGCTACAGCTCCTGTTAGACCCCTAGCCTGGGAACCTCCATATGCCGCGGGTGTGGCCCTAGATAAGGCAAAAAGACAAAAAAAAAAAAAAAAAGAATCATGAAAACACCCTGACAGAACTTTTACTTTTCTTTTGTGGCCTCACTGGTGGCAAATGGAAGTTTCCAGGCTAGGGATCAAATCCGAGCCACAGCTGCAGCAGCGCTGGATCCTTAACCGACTGTGTCAGGTAGGAGATCGAACATGAGCCTCCTCGGAGACAATGCCGGATCTTTAACCTGTTGCACCACAGAAGGAACTCCTAAAACAGCCTTGATTTTCTCATCCATGCAGCTGCCTTGCCCCATTGCTCAGTTACAGCTCAGTCTGTGGCCAAAAAGAAACAGTATCTTCTGAGTTTTTGGTTGTTTGCTTTTTGGTTTTTGTCTTTTTGTTGTTCTTTTTATGGCTGCACCTGTGGCATATGGAAGTTCCCAGGCTAGGGGATGAATCAGAGTTGTAGCTGTAGGTCTACACCACGACCATAGCAACGCTGGATCCGAGCTGCATCTTTGACCTATGCTGCAGCCCGCGGCAACGCTGGATTTTTAACTGACTGATCGAGGCCAGGGATCCAACCCCGTGTCCTCACAGACACTAGGTTGGGTTCTTAATCTGCTGAGCCACAACAGGAACTCCTCTTTTGAGTTTATTTTTTAAGGAACCCTCTTTGCTATTTTGTAGCACGAGATGCAGTTAGATATGAAAAGTATTTTCAAATCTACTAAATTTGGGGAAAAATTAGATTCTTTTTTTTTTTTTGTCTTTTTGCCTTTATGTAGAGCTGCACCCGCGGCATATGGGATCCGAGCCGCGTCTGCGACCTACACCACAGCTCAGGGCAACGCCGGATCCTTAACCCACTGAGCAAGGCCAGGGATCGAACCCACAACCTCATGGTTCCTAGTCGGATTCGTTAACCACTGAGCCACGAAGGGAACTCCCCAAATTAGATTCTTTATAAAGCAAAATTGCTAATATTTACTTAAGCAGATAAAGCTAACCAACCCTTTGTCCTGGAATACTTTTCAACATGTAACCATACAATGATCATGCATTTATGTGTGATCAAGTTGATCTTCGCAGTCCCAGAATTGGGACAGTCTCTTCGCCAGACCATTTTGATGTGGAAGATTAAAGTACTTGTGTTTGAAGCACATCCCCCTTTCTCTGGCAGAGGCCTGGCTCAGAGATATTCGTTTAAATGGAGATGCTGCTTCATTCCAGCAGAGCGTTTCTTTAAAAGCATCAAAGGCAGAGAGCCAGCTCTAAAATCAGCAGGACTCCTAGATTTGTATGGTTCAGAGCTCCCCTCCAGATGAAAATAAAAGGGAGCAGGAAGCCTGAAAGGAGACCTTACTCAAAGTTCTAATCCCTCAATTGATTTCTAGAGAAAACAGAACTAATAGTTGCAACTATTCAGGGAGCTCTTAACACAAGTACACACATTGTCATAATTCTGAATGGTCAGGAAACTTCAGAAAATATTGGCCAGGATGCAAAACTGAAGGTAACATGTTGACCCAGAGCTAAGAACTAAAAGAGTACCCATAAAACCATCGTTTTTAGAAGGGCTCAGAGGAGACACAGGAAATGTCAAGGGCATTTCGTCTTTATAACGTGTAGGATCACTAAATACTTCAGAAAACACCATAAAAAGGGAAAAGCAAGAATGTTTGTGTAAGGAAAACATTCCCTATTAAATCTACTGAAATGCTTTTAGAGGATAAAGATGCCAACAAGAAACTAGCAAAGACTCCTTTTATTTAGACTTTCAAAAGCCTTTGACAAGCTATCTTACCATATTTAGTCATAGGGACTCAGTAAACTGCTTTATCACGTACGAGAAACCAGATCACAAGACAGAAACGTCCTGCCTGAAGAGAGCCTCACATCCCAGCAGCTGAGGCTGAGATCATAAATGGTTGGAGGAGGGAGCACAGAGAAATCTATATAACCAAAAGTGGTATTGAGCTCCTCTAAGTAAAGAAATTACCAAACTGATAAGAAAACCTTAAAAGACGTATGTTTGCATGACAGAGCGAGAAAAAGGTAAATGAGTCTTTAACTCCAGGGATTTTATTTCAGAACACAAATCTAAATTTGAAATAGATGCTAATGCAAAGACATGTTAACGAGTTTCAAGTTATCTGTCATAAACCAAGGAAAAGGCTGATGTCATAAGAAAAGGAGTCGTCATCATAGGTACAGTTGTCAGCTGCTCTGCAGGTGGAGCCCAAAGGCTAACATGATACCGTGAAAGCTGGGTTATAACGTGATGGGGTTAACAACTATCTCTTCATATCCACTTTCTACCCAGGACTGTGCTGCAAGCTTCCTTTGTAACATGCCTGTGAATTAGGCATCATCATCTCCATTTAGATATAAGGAGACTGAAAATTAGGGCAATTTAGTACATCACCCACAAGTAATGTACCTACTAAGTGGTTGGGCCAGGATCTGAAGATGTCTTCTTTCATAATCTATATGGTCTTAGAAAGACGATAGGAAACCAAAGGGGAAAAAAAGTGGAAAAGATTGAGAGGAAGATGATGATGAAAATAATGATTATTTGTAGATAGATAGGTAATAGAATGTGTGTGTTGAGAGTGGGAGAGAGAGAAAGACGGAGGGAAAGAGAAATTTATCTATGTCCATCTCTACTTTTCTCTCCCTGAGTTTCCTAAATCCAGAATATTATGTGTATCTTTGCTTCTTGGTCCCCAGAAGACACCTGAAAAGGTACAGTCAAGGAGTGAGCAGATTTTCACAGCGGAACAATGAATACTCAGAGCAAGTATGATCTAAGCCTGTCAAGACGTGAAGGATAAACATGGGATTGCTTTCAGTCTTTTTGTGCACCGACTATGCTAGGGGTTTTGCACCAGTTTTTAACCTGTTGCCTCACAGACTCCTCAAACATCCCTTTTTTGTTATCCCCGTTCAACCTGGAGGAGGCAAGGTTTTGGAAGCATTAATTACCTTGCTACCACCCCGAATAAAGCACCCATCAAATAACAAAGCAAAACTTTAGACCGTGGGGAATCTTTCTATTTCACTGAGGATTAAGGAAAAGAAACATACTTTTTGAATACATGGTATGTGTTTTCCCTAAAAAGAAGAACTGGATGAAAATAGATTTCAGAAAAATTTGGGTAAATTTATAGACAGATGCTCGTGACAGGTTATTAAGTCACATTAGGGAAATTCAGGCATATCTACAGCTCTAAATGTAACTTCCCATGGGACAATGATCTGATTTTTCTGTGACCTCTCCTCTGGTGTTTTTGTAAACAACGATGCTAGATCGATAAGCTTAGATCTATTTTGGAAGTCGATTCTGGCAGAAATAGAACCATCAACCAGGAGTTGGGAGTACAGCTCTACTGCCAACAGCTAGTGGTGAGGGTCCAGGCTGGTTATATGACCCGCTGGACCTCACTTGCTATAACACGAGGATCTGGATCATCTGACCTTCTAGCTCAGTGTGCTATGGAATCATCCAGACCCATACAGGGGCCTGACCTGTATGCCTTCCAAATCTCCCGGTTCTACAACTTCTCCTTAGAAGTGCTTTGAACTGACCAGTAAGAGGACTGATTTTTTTTTTAATTGTTATTACAGATAATTTTAATTATCCTGCACAGCCAAAATCAAATCTCAGATCCACAGCCCCAGCCCAACAAGGCTTTCAGTCACATCTAGATGTCTTGGGCCACCAGCCAACCGCTGATCTGTGGGTGCTCCATGGAGTCTTTACACAGTGAGGAGAGCAGATCGCCAGAACAATGACAAGAGTAGTGATGAATGTCAAAGCCAAGGAGAAATTATTTTTAGATCCGCTAGCTTGGATGATCTGTATTACTGCTTACACGTCTTCAAGAGAAATGTTAGCAAAGGGGAAATCTGAGGATAGAAATGCCTGGGATAGCCGTGAGTTCCCGTCGTGGCTCAGTGGTTAATGCATCCGACTAAGAACCATGAGGTTGCGGGTTTGATCCCTGGCCTTGCTCAGTGGGTTCAGGATCCGGCGTTGCCGTGAGCTGTGGTGTAGGTCGCAGACGCGGCTCGGACCCCGCGTGGCTGTGGCTGTGGCGAAGGCCGGCGGCTACAGCTCCTGTTAGACCCCTAGCCTGGGAACCTCCATATGCCGCGGGTGCGGCCCTAGATAAGGCAAAAAGACAAAAAAAAAAAGAAATGACTGGGATAGTGCAGGGCATTCCTGGTGCAGGGGAAAGTAGGCGATATGGGAAGAGGGGGTGGGTGTGTCTTATGTGAGAAGAGTTTTTAGGCCAGTGACAGGTGAGGGAGACAGTACAACTGATGAGATCATGAACTATAAGGGACTAGATTGCTTGACTGAAAACCTACCTGGCTTTACGGCTGACTAACTTCATGACATTTCATTCCTTTGGCCTCAATTTCCTCACCTGTAAGGTGGGTACAATAAGAGTCCACATGCTTCATTGGATGGTGCTAGGATTGAGTGAGTTACATGTATAAAGGCCTTATGAGCATTTGCCTGACCTTCTCCTGAGTGTATCGTTGCCGCTAGTAAGCAACTGGAAGAGTGAGAACAGGTCTTCCGGCCCTGGAGGCGGAAGATGATTAAGGCAGGCCTCACAGTGTTTTCCCTCTGTAGCCTCTCCCACTAGGCTGGAGCCTGCTTTTTTTTTTCTTTTTTTTTTTCATGTTTTAGGGCTGCACCTATGGCATATGGAAGTTCCCAGGCTAGGGTCAAATCAGAGCTGCAACTTCAGGCCTACACCACAGCCACAACAACACGGATCCGAGCCGCATCTGTGACCTACACCAAATCCTTAACCCACTGAGTGAGGCCTGGGATCGAACCTGCACCGTCATGGGTATTAGTCTGGTTCGTTACCGCTGAGCCACGACAGGAACTCCTGGAGCCTGGTTTTAAATAGACCAAATTATTGAAGTTGTAGAAATATCTGTTCCCCTTCTCCCTCTCAGGGAAAAAATATATCTCACATTGCATTCCTAGGGTTTGTGACAAATCATCCCAAAATCTCTAGACAATGTAGGAATACTCCTCAGTCTCCTTTTGATTGACTCGAGTCGTCTGGCTTGCTTTCTGCGGCTTTGTTTGTCAACCTGATATACCCTGAGCTTAGAGTTACCAATGCCATTGCCCAGCCTATCTTTTCATCTCCATTTCTGAGAAGTTTGAATATGAAGGAAAAAAGAACTGGAGGGTTTTTTTGTTTTTTGTTTTTTTTTTTGTCTTTTTGCCGTATCTAGGGCCGCACCCGCAGCATGTGGAGGTTCCCAGGCTAGGGGTCTAACAGGAGCTGTAGCCGCCGGCCTTTGCCACAACCACAGCCACGCGGGATCCGAGCCACATCTGCAACCTACACCACAGCTCACGGCAACGCCGGATCCTTAACCCACTGAGCGAGGTCAGGGATCGAACCCGCAACCTCATGGTTCCTAGTCGGATGCATTAACCACTGAGCCATGACGGGAACTCCCCAAGAACTGGAGTTTTTGTGTGTGTGTGTGTTTCTCTGCCTCCCCACCCCTGCTTCTCTAAGGAAATGAAAAGGTGGAAGTAAAGAACCGAGGGGTAAGCGAAGGCAGAGGAAGAGAACTCTCCCAGTTACTTCAACAGCTTGGTCCTGCCTGAAACTTGAGGACAGTCAGACTTCTCTCTCTGGGTCATACCCACAGCTACAATACCTGCAGGGAAGACACACTCAACACAGGTCTGTTAAATTTAACTGACTGAATATGGGGGGGGGGGATGATGGGAAGTGATTCCACATTCCTCAGAGCCACCCACAACCCCACCCTAGTCCTCCTCCCTAACAATGCAAACATCTGTTGGAAGGCATTCCCCGTGGATGACAAAAAAGAACGCAGGTTGACACTGATAAATGGAAAGCCTCAGAACTCTCCTCCGAAAAAGAGCATTAACAGCAAAAACCAAGCTGTTTGCATTCCTTCCGGTTCTTGCATCAAATTTACCTCTTGCCCGTGGCCCAGCTTTACAACCTGCACTGGCTCCACTGATCACACCCAGTGACTCAGAGTGGCTAAGAGGAAATCAGAGTTGAGCTTACAATTGAAATTAATGTAGGAAGACATAAGGAAATAAAAACAAACGGCATTAATAACTCCCGGAAAAATCAAACGTCCTCCTCCAGTTGACAAGGCCTTGAATTCTTTTCGCCTCATGTTCCCTGACCCTGGAGGTTTGTAACAGTTGCAGCCAACCTACATACTATCAGTGTTTTCCCAATGTTACCTACGAGGAGTCGCTGGATAATGCTTAGAAAGAGACTGTGTTCTGACAGCAGATCTGGAACGCGCTGCTGCCTCTGAAGGGCAAGTTTGAACAGATACACATCACTGGTTCTCATGCTGACAGCGTTATTAAGAATGTTAGGACATACTGTTCCTGGCATGCTCAGTGAGCCCCTTCCACTCTGCTGCCTGAGTGTCTGCCTCAGTGTCAGGCCCAGATATGGGTCTCTGTTTAAGGCTAAATCAACATGGATTGACTGATGCTAATGACCTTTTGGTACAACCTCATACGGGGTCTTGGGAAGCTCTAGATTCAGCCTCAGGACATTTTTCAGAACAAATTAATAAGATGTCCCTCCTGGAGAGGGGCCTGGGATTGGACCTATAAAGCCTGTCCCCTCTGGGCAGACCTCCTCCCTCCCACCCTCTAAATTCCAGCCAGCTCTTTCTTCCCCAGCAGAGCCAGAGTTTCCATAGGCCACAAACTCTCCCTTCCTCCGTTTCTTTTCTGCAGGTGCCTCTGGGCAGCCCGCACATGGACAACCCCAGCAACACCACCACGCCCTGTGGCTTTCTCCTCCAGGGCTTTGCTGAGTTCCCGCATCTGAGACCTGTGCTCTTCCTGCTGCTGCTGGCTGTGCACCTGGCCACCCTGAGTGGGAACCTGCTCATCCTGGTGGCCGTGGCCTCGGTGCCCAGCAGGCCGCCCATGCTACTCTTCCTGTGCCAGCTGTCAGCCATCGAGCTCTGCTACACGCTGGTGGTGGTGCCTCGCTCCCTGGCTGATCTGGCCTCTCCAAGTCTCAGCCGAGGCAGCCCTATCTCCTTCCTGGGCTGCGCTGTTCAGATGCAGATGTTCGTGGCGCTGGGTGGCTCCGAGTGCTTCCTGCTGGCTGCCATGGCTTATGACCGGTATGTAGCCATCTGCCACCCGCTGCGTTATGCCGCCGTAGTGACCCCCGGGCTGTGCGCACGACTGGCCCTGGTCTGCTGCCTCGGAGGATTAGCGGTGTCGGTGGGGCTCACGGTAGCCGTTTTTCACCTGCCTTTCTGCGGGTCCTGCCTGCTAGTGCATTTCTTCTGCGACATCACGGCGCTGCTGCACTTGGCCTGCACGCAGAGCTATGCGGAAGAGCTGCCCCTGTTGGGGGCCTGCCTGGTGTTGGTGCTGCTGCCTTCGGTGCTCATCCTGGCCTCCTACGGTGCCATCGCCGCCGCTCTGCGCCGCCGGCACTCCCCGCAGGGCCGGCGCAAGGCCGCCTCCACCTGCGCCTCGCACCTGGCCGTCACCTTCCTCCACTATGGCTGTGCCACCTTCATGTACGTGCGGCCCAAGGCCAGCTACTCCCCGCGGCAGGACCGCACGCTGGCGCTTGTCTACACCAATGTCACGCCACTGCTCTACCCGCTCGTCTACAGCCTGCGCAACCGCGAGATCACTACCGCCATCCACGGGGTGCTGGGGCGGTGGCGGCCCTGCCAAGCCCAGGCTCGGGGTCTGTGTGAGCCTTGACAGCGGGCAGAGACCAGGCGGGAGCAGGCAGCTCAGCTCCCTGAAGTTTCCCCCGTCCGAAGGTGTCCGCATGAGGAACGCTCCCTGGGGGGAGCTCAAGAACTGGATACAGGGAAGAGAATCTGGAAAAAGTATCCACATAAAGCGAGTCTCTGGGCGGGTGCCCTGCCCTCCTCCCCTCCCTTGACGAACAGCTGAAGACAGTGCGCAATAGACCTACACGTAGTGACTCCACGAGTTCCTGATGAGCTCTTGCCACTTACTGGGCCTGGGCAAGGTGCTGGGCTTGTAGTGACAAAGGCAGCACAACACCCGCCTTAGGGAGGTAACAGAAGGGAAGGAAAGGTACAAGTGGGGAGCAAATGGGAGATGGATGGAATGTCTCAGGCTAGACTTTTCAAGGGAAGAGGGGAGGCAAGGCAAGCTTCCTGGGGGACCAATGGCTCAGTGGAGGACTATGGGCTGGGTAGAGGTCAACCAGGCGAGGAGGAGAGTCAAGAACGCCCCAAATGGGAGTTCCCGTTGTGGTGCAGTGGTTCACGAATCCGACTAGGAACCATGAGGTTGCGGGTTCGATCCCTGGCCTCGCTCAGCGGGTTAAGGATCCAGGGTTGCCGCGAGCTGTGGTGTAAGGCTGCAGACGCGGCTCGGATCCCGCGTGGCTGTGGCTGTGGCGAAGGCCGGCAGCTACAGCTCCTGTTAGACCCCTAGCCTGGGAACCTCCACATGCCGCGGGTGCGGCCCTAAAATGACAAAAGGCAAAAAAAAAAAAAAGAACGCCCCAAATGGAAATGGGTAAACAGGGGCTGGGGCATTTGGGGGAAGGATCTTGTAAACAGCTGAAGGATTTGAGTTTGTGCAGTGATTCTATGGCTTGGCCCTCCTTGTATGGTCACTCTGGCCCCAGTGTGGAGAATGGGCTAGGGACACGGAGGTCCATTTAGGAAGCTGTTGCTGTATTCTGAGAAGAGGTGATGGAGTCTGGACCAGACCAATGACACAGGCAATTAAAGAACATGGAAAGGGAGTTCCCATCATGGCTCAGTGGTTAACGAATCTGACTAGGAACCATGAGGTTGCGGGTTCGATCCCTGGCCTCGCTCAGTGGGTTAAGGATTCAGCATTGCCGTGAACTGTGGTGTAGGTTGCAGATGTGGCTCGGATCCCGCGTTGCTGTGGCTGTGGTGAAGGCCGGCGGCTACAGCTCCTGTTAGACCCCTAGCCTGGGAACCTCCATATGCCGCAGGTGCGGCCCTAGATAAGGCAAAAAAAAAAAAAAA